>APFE031630392.1:12367-29329 GCA_000404065.3 Pinus taeda | reverse complement strand
TTAACCCCAGAGATGGATGGTGTGACAGACCAATGGTGAAGACCAGTGAACGGAACAACCCAACCCGGCATGGATGCGAAAGGAAAGTGTCATGTTCAAGAGCGACTTGCTACCAATAAAGTTTCTTCTTGTTTTCTTCCCAATTTTCCCCAGTCATTGCTGACCAGTACCTCTTTAATTTTGTCAAGCTTGAGGAGGATAACATATGCTTGTTCTATAATCTACCCTTCGGGCGAACCTGTCACTATATTTTAGCGAGCTTAACGACAGTGAAACTCGTTCCCATCCTATTGGATGAGTTTGTCCCTATTTAGTTTAATGAGTTTAATGACAAAGATAACTCGGTCTCTTTCAATTTTAGAGAGTCTGAAAGAAATGAAAGGAAGACTTTGAAGATTCTTTTCCATTGTATAATCCCTTAAGTCCGAAAAAGCGTAAAATAATACAAAAGGGATGAAGTTTCAATAGTATTAACGAGCTGAACAAGACAAGCGCTCGATCTTTTTGTGTAATAATCCGTCAGGTCCAAAAAGATTAAAATCTAGAGGAGGGATAACACTTCCTATGCCTTTTAATGAGGTAGACAGGCCAATCGCTCGGAAACCTTTTCATATTTTACGAGTTAGGTGAAAAGAGCTTAAAGAAGACTTGTCTTCGAGGAACAAGTGATGGTTTTGGGTAGCAGCTGATTCTAGGTAAGGTTTGGAATTTTCCAATCACGGCAGTGTTACAAGGATGGCTAGCAGAATCACTCTTCGTAGATGTTCCTCGAAGGCGTAAACAATCATGTGGGGGTGAATGATTGGCTAAAAATAGAGTGGAGGTGATGACGAGAACATGACCAAGGCTCAAAAGCTGGCGATAAGGCATTCACAATGGTTATTTACCCGTTCATTTTTTAATGAGCTTAAACGCGGGGAGAAACACTTGCTCATGACTTATGTTTATTTTTTAACGAGCATGATCTATACGCTAAAACTACTTGTGGAGAGTTTATTTTTTAATGAGCTTGAACTCTGCGAAAACATTGCTCGCCAGTCGTATGATGAAAATGTCTCATTTTGAGATACTATTTTGAAGTGGCTTACATCTCTAAAGCTTTGCCACGGATCCTTTCCTGATGCAAGCTAGGAAATGACTAGCCTTACAGGTTAAAAGGGTTATAGGTCCTACAAATTTAAAAAATAAATAGCCACTCTTCACTTGCATGCAGAAAGGTTTGCATGCCCCCAGGTATAGCGGAGTAGACTTTCCAGGTTACCCCTCAATTTGCAGGCAAAACATTTTTTCTATCGGGAAAGGCCTACCTTCTAACGGAGGTATCTTATCCGGTCTAATTCCCTTTTCCTAGATGGATGGGTATCAGACTAGTCATATATCCTTCGCCGAAACCTACCCTATACCCAGAGTTTCCCTGCCGAAGCATATCAAGGTGCATACCCCCTTGGTTTTAGTCACATCTTCCCGAATCACTTGCGCTTATTAGGTGGATGGGCTGGAGACCGATGAGACATTTCTTGCGTGAAAATACCATTCAGGGATGGCATTTGACTATTTGCGATGTGTGAACTGGGGAATGACATTTTTTCTATGAGCTTGACCATTCTACCTTCGTGCGGAAAACACATTGCTCTAAAGGGTGAGGAGACGACAGCTTCCATGCAATAAATATAGTCGCTTCCAAGGAGTAGATTGCAATCTAAAGGTCCTTGAACTACCATAACGTTCACGTGAACAATTTTCCTTGTCAAAAGTAATGGGCACATTTGGAAGGATCCCTAAAGGTCGAATGGTTCCCTCGTTGAAGCCTGTTAGATTTCTCATTTTATGCAAACGCGATGGCAAACCAAGCGCTTTCCAGGTAGTTGAGGAAAGGATACTCACAAAAGCCCCTTCATCAATGATGGTACCAACCATGACCATTCTATAAGCTTATACAATAATTCTGAATGGCACACTGGCTGGTAAATGGGGTCTGCCTAGTAGGTTCCAGTCAAAGGAAACTACTAGGTTGCGTGGTGGTGGGACCGAATAGACGGCCTGGTAGGACTCCGATGAACTTCCTTCCTACGGTAAAGGAACGGGAGGACTGCCCCCAAGCTCATCGGAGTCGGTGTTTATGAAAAGAATTTGAATGGTGTCGTTCTCTTTCTCTTTAGTGACAGTATCGTTCAAGGATGTACACTCTGAAGGAAATACCGGGTCAACTGCTGTATCGACCCTTTGACTTTCGTCTGGTATGCATTCCGAAGGTTCATTTCCAACGATAGGTGCTTCGGTTGACCACAAGGATGGGCCAGCTGGATTTTCAACAAGTGGAGGACTCGGCAAGAGTTTTTGATATCCAGGAGGAAGTCGTAATGGTGAAACTCGACGACTATCTAAAACTATTTTAGCCTCTTCAAGGAAGGGACAGTGGTGGACGGCGTGATCACCTTCACACAACTTACAAGCAAGTTTAGGATTCCTTCTCTGTCCATGTGCTTCACTTTCACTGGTCGATGGTGAGCATTCAACATGGTCACCAGAGGTTAATGCTACCGAGTGGGGCAAACGAGGAGACCAATCCGTTAAGATCTGAGGGATGCAGGGACAATCTCGGTGATAGTGGTCTCCATTGCAAATGACACAAGGAGATTTAGGTTTTGACTGTGCGGTGTGTGGATTTTTGCTAGACGATACTTGGTTGTTCCCTTTCGATTTTGGTTCCTTTTTCTTCTTTTCCTTTTTCTCCTTCTGCTTCTTCTTCTTCTCAGTTACTTGATTTTTAGCTTGATTGGCTTTGTCAAGTGAAGAGGAAGGAGGAGAAGAGAATCAGATGAAGTAGCAGGTTGGGAAGCAACTCTAGTGTCATCTAGTTGCTGGTTAGACTATTCAGGAATTGTGGGATTATGAACGATAGAGGTAGAGAAGAGCCAGACTCGAAAACCAATTGTCATTCCTGGAAGTGACAATGTGGCCATATGGGGTGGACCAACATCTCCCCATGATAGGAAGGGACTAGGATTTCCTTCACGGGGAAATCCTTGGTTGGTAGACTCCATTTTCTCAACTTGAAGATCAACGGGGGAATTCGTGACGTTATTCCGGTTTAAAATAAATTTTTAGACGCTTAGACACAACTTGTTTTTTCAATTTTAAAGAGTCGAGAAAAAACAAAAGATGACTCTAGTCGCCTTCAATTTTTATTGAGCTTGAAGTGACAAACGCTCAGAGGACCTTTTCTGTTAAGGAGTTTGAAAAGGAGAAAAATGGACTTCTCTGGAGATCTAGGCAGAGAGGATTACCAAACCAATCGTAAAACTGCAGAATACTTTTTATGGTACGGTAGTCAGTCTTCCTGAATGATGTGTTTGGTGCATTACGATTGATAGGGTGGCAGACACGACTTCCTAAGGATAAAGGATGAAGCTTATAGTGGTCTCCTAATATATACGCGATGGTACGTGGGAGCACAAGTCCGTACTGGCACTTATCATCTCAGAGTGGAGGAATCACCCAACCAACACTGAAAGCAACAGTTACCAGGCTTTACAACACCGGAATATGTCTCTAGCCTAGACCTCTAGATGTTGCGTTAAGTTCCAAAGCGTTGTTAGATTCATTGAGATTTATTTTAAGTTGATCTTGCTTAGCAATTTGCCTTTCAGGTTCACCACGTGATGTATGTATAATTCCTAAATGCAATCTAAGATGATAAATAGACGTTTTATCTTCCTTCAGCAATGAAAATCCTAGCTACTAAGAGGAATAAAGTCAAGCATCTTTTCTTCACAGAGCACACGCTAATATGCACAGTCCTAAATCAAGCCAAGCATTCAAGATGCAAATGCACATGCATGTATTGGTTTTCAGCTCCCTTAATGTGTAAATGACACTAAGAAAACTATGTGCAAACTTAATTACTTTTAAAGCGACTGTACTCAACAAAATTCTTTTTCAAAACAAAGTGAAAACAAGAGAGACACTTTGCGATTTTGAAATGGAAATTGCTTTTCGACACTTTAAAACTAGTAATTCAATTCTATGCAATAATAACCGTATAATCAACTATCTAAAACAATGGGATTATTTTCTAAGACTGAAAACGACAGCTACGACACTTTCAGATCTAGAGACGACAGTTCGACTATGTTATTTTTTGCAAAAGAGAACTAAAACGACGCACAATACATAAAAAACGTTTATAGTTCTTTGCACTAAGGAGGCGGAATAATGCTAGAGAAGGGGGTATTCACAGAAGCACACTGATTACATACAGCAAAAACTCTTGAATAAGATTGAAAACAGTGAGAAACATCCACAATCGGAGGGTAAAATCAGTCCTCCCTGACCATCGCACCTGTTACGCAGTGAACTCCGTATGCAGCGCAGTTACTCCATTCGCGAAGTGTGATGCATACAGGCTACCTTGAAGGCAGGGTGCGATGGTTACAATGTGATATTTTGAATGAGACTTCACTCACAGTTTGCAGTTTAGTTCAGTTGTTTAAGCTGAATAAGTACAGATAAATGTATGTAAAAACACAGGGGTGATTTAAGAGGTTACTAAAGCCACTACTCAGGGAAATTAGATTGCTTGCAGATCTATTGTTTAATTTATAAACAAAAACCCGAAGATTGACTGAAGCAGCATTGATCTACTTTGCATTTGTATGACAAATGTAATTTGAAGGCTAGCTGGCTTGACTTCAGACTCCATCTGTATGTTTATAAAAGAAACAAGGATAGATAGGCTAACAAGTAATCTAGTCGCTCCATAGTGGAGTCGCTATTTTGTTATACGGGAATAGTGTCCACACGGATGCTGCTATTCGCACTAAGATGGGTGGCTATCTTAGAAACAAATAATCAAAGTCTACTATTGATTCCTTTTATGAAAATAGATGAGAGGAGAACCAAGAGGGCCAACTTGAGTCTTGCGCTCGATTCCCTCTCCTTCTTGATAGAGTTTTGCTGCTCGCTCTTTGTCTTCTCAGCTTCAACAAGGACCTGTAGAATCATAGCAACATGCTACTATGCAAGAAACAAGGATCTAAATTCATAAATAATGCATGATCAGATGTACATTAACCATATACAAGCATATATAAACAAGTACACCAGGATATGGAAGGAAACAAGAATAGCTTTATTCAGATAAAAAAGTAGCAAGAGGATTACAACCATAAGCAGCTCTGACCCAACATCATCCTCCAGCTAAGAAGCCCTTCTTTCACCTCAAGCAAAGAAAAATCACCCAACACTATGAATGTACATGAGAATACGAACAACACTTCTCTATAAGTTACAAAATTCCAGCCCCTGGATCTCTGTGAAGAGGGATCCATATATAGATGATTACAGAGAGGTGAGTCATCTTTAGGGATCTTGATTAGTGTCTTCTCTATGATAGTTCATGCTTCCACTTGGAGAATGAAGATCTCTTACTCATCCCTAGTTGAAAATGGAGTGGCAAGTGTCAGAGGGGAAGCTTCTGGAAGATTCCATGATCTTCCACCTCGCATTTTGGTCCTTGCCATTTATCCATTCCCGACCATCGCACCCTATACATTGGGAAGGTGATATGCATCACACCCTCTGCATGGAGCTTTCAGTATGGTCTAGTTTTGACCATTTATGAGCAGTTTTCAGTGCATAACTTTTGGGAGATGATGTAATCAGTTGACCTTGTTCCTTTAGGCAGTGAAGCAAACCTTTTAGGGACTTAAGAGCCCTCCGTTTATGGACATTTGTGATTGGGGTTGAAGTGCCCAAAAATGTCTATAATAGATAGTAGACAGTCGAAGGGGAGAAGGTGCCAGCAGAGAACACAAGCTTGAACATGAATTTTTTCTTTATGCAAAGCTCAGTGCGGCTAACATTAGACTGAATAAAGTTATGTGAAGACATTATTGAAGAGCATGAAGGCTACTGGAGACTATGTGTGGGCAGTGCACATAGTTGTGAAGACTACTTCATAAGAAGACTGGTCGTCATTGATGTTGTAGCTTGGAGACTACAGTGAAGCTATAAACAGAGAAAATTGAGTAGAGAAGACAAAACTGAGTAGAGAAGAGTTCTGAGAGCAAAACATTATTATCAAATGAAACTTGACAATATTGGGTGAGAACCCTTGAGGCTGGTGCCTCAAAAGTAAGAGGATTAGATTCCTTTGGGGTTGATGCCTCAAAAGCAATAAGGATAGGAGTCCTTGGGACTAGTGCCTTAGAAGTAAGGAGGATTGGAGTCCTTGGGGTTGATGCCTCAGAAGTAGGAAGGATAGGATTCTTTGTGATTGGTGTCTCAAGAAATGGAAGGATTGAAGTCCTTGGGATTTGGTGCTCCTTAGTCCAAGATCGTTGTCTTGGCAAAATAGAGTTGGTGCTTTGGATGTTGGAGCCTCACCAAAGTCCGAGTTGGAGCTTGGCATCTGATTGCAACCACTTATATATTGTATCTATTTTACTGCAAATATTATATTAATAAAAGCATTTATTATTGTTGTTCATCTTGTGTTCTGAATATGTGTGTGTGTGTGTGTGTGTGTGTATGTGTGTTTAATTGGTAAAACAATAGTCGTAAAAAGAAATACTAATTCACCCCCCCTCTTAGTATTTCCAACTCAATTTCCTTAATACATGTGAGAAAAACATATACCACAAACACTTAAGAATAGTATTAATATATTCATGATACATGCATGAAAATGTGCTAGCTCATTGAGCTTCATATGTTAAGTGGAACTTCCAAGATATATAATTATAATGTTGCCACACTAGCTCCAATAGTGGAGCATTAAGTCACCACTTGCTCCTCCAAAGAAATATATTCTCTCTTATGCCAAGCTAGAGAAGCCAAGGGAAAAGTTAAGTCCACAAAATTTTGTTTGCTTGAGTTATGAGGGTGTATTTAGAACAAATGAGGTGACTCTCCACCTCCCATGTGACTCTTGACCTCCCTCATACCTCTTGAGCTTCTACAATTAACTTTCAAATTCTTACATGACCTTTGAGCTTCTATATGACTTTATAAATCATTGGTGACTCTTTATATTCCATGTGGGACCCTTGGCCTTCCACATATTTACATTTTCTCATTTAGGGAAATTACACAATTATACTCCACAAATGATGTGGAAAGATACTATGACACATGTGACTCCTGATATGGCTCTTAACAATGATGACATGGAACTTCATGATGATGTTGCATTGCCAGGTTGCTGGTTTAGCTGCTTTCTTTGCATCTTCATGATGCATTTTACATGTGTTTCATGTTCATCCTCCAAGGAACTAATTGATATGGAGTCTTCATGCGATCTAGATCTTTGATCTTTTGTCATAAGCTAGTGTCCCTTCATCTTCTTGCTCGATGACTTCTTCATGGTTCTGACTTCACAATTATCTTTTGTTATGCTATCCTTATTTTACTCTCTGAGCATCATCCTGTCATGTCAAGATGTTGTACTTGCAAGTGGAATCCACTCATAACAAGATGATATCAATTTGGAAATATTCTAGTATATCTTTCTTCATGAAAATGATTGATTGAGCTAGGACTGTCCAGTAGAAAGGGAGAAAGACTTAGGGATTGCATAGTGCATAGTTTTGAGGGCTAGGAGTGATGGAATAAAGTTTGAGACAACACAATGCGTGGTTCTGGAGGCCTGGGCAAGATGACTGTGTAGTTTTAGTAAGGAAATATTGAGCCTTGAAGTTGCACAATGAGCAGTACAGGAGAGAGAGAGAGAGGCCTAGGGATTGTGCAAGGATGTAAGATGACAACTTAAGGCTTGCCACTATGCAATGCCCAAAAGGAATCTATTTGAGAGTATGAACTACGTAGTTTTGGAGGTCAAGGGGCTAGGGTTGAGAATTGAGACTGCACAATGCACATTTCTAGAGGGAGTTTTCTTAATGGATTGTGAAATTGTGTAGTTCAAGGACTCAGGGAGGAAATTTGATGATTGAGACTACGCAATGCGTAACAAAATACTACTTGAGGGGTAGGATTGCGTAGTTTCTACAATCCTACATGGTAAATAAGACCCATTGATCCCAAATTTTCCTCTTGTGATGAACTTTTATCACCAAAAATTGATCATCTAACCATAATTTACTAGATGGATGGAAGTACACCATGTAAGGCCAATTTTACCATAGTAAAATTGCTTTCACTGTGAGAAATTTCTTAATAGACCACATTTGCTACGTCATTTATAATTCAACCCATGAAGAATAATTAAATAAATCACTGTTTATTTAATTATCTTATAGGAATAATTAATTAAACCATTTTTTAACTAATATTCCTTGTCATATTTGACCCAGTTATGAGAAATAAATAGATAAATCGTTAATTATCTTATTTTTCTCTAGGAATAATCAATTAATCACTAATTAGTTATTATTTCTTGTCAAGTTTGACTAAATCCCCTAGGAATACTTAAATAAATCATTATTTGTTTATTATTCCTTAACCATATTTCTTGAGATGATAAATAAATAATTTATTTATTCATTATTTCTAAATAAAAGTTTAAATACTTTTTCCCTCCAACCAAATATAATAAAATATTCCAAATGGTCAATTATAGAATTTGGTTAATAATATTTTATTATTTCCCATTATTCAAGAATAACCTAATATTTTGTTATAAATAGAAGGGTTTTACATTCATTCTTCACTTTTGATAATTTTGATTGTTACACTCACTGTTGTAGCTCTGATTATTATCGTTGTCACACCATCTTCTTTTTCATTTGAGCTCTCATTGAGCTCAAACATTTAGTTTGCTAGGTTTTACACATTATAGAGGAGAGAGACTCTACAAAAGTTGAAGACATTGAGGATAGCCAAGAACCCATCCCATAGAGGGAGGAATGGTAATTGATGAGCCTCAGTATTGCAACAAGAATGTTGCAACTCCCAAGGCTATCGACTTTAATTATCAACTCGGGGTTCACACAAATTTAAGATGTATCACCACTATATGTGCAGCATACAATGTGTCCTTCCTTTGCTGTTATGATGTAATGGAGTGGATGTACTAAAATAAAACCCTAAACTAATTGTAGAAAATGAATTGCTTGAAATGGAAACCCTAAACTATTGCAATAAATAAATTACAAGTAAAGAAACATATTCTAATTGCATAAAGATCATGAACTAAATGTAAAAGAAGCCTAACTTAACCCTGTTTATCACATGTGATGATTTAAACTAATTGAGCATGGAATCTGATCTAGGGAGTATTAACTGCTGCATGCATGCGCTAATTAAGAAATAAAAAGAACTATTTTTCTTTATCTTTTCATTTTATAAATGCAAATGTTAATGTTTCCTTGTTATTTGGAAGGGGAGACATGTGTGGAGGAAAAGGGGTAGAATGGTTTTGATGGCTTGGAGGTCAAGTATAGACCTAATCCCAGCTTCAATGATGATTTTTCTCAATTCATGCTCAAAACAGGCCACTATTGGATTTCCTACAGGATGTACTAGTTCTCCTACAGGATCCCCTGTTTTATGACAAGAACAGGATGAAAGCTTAGAAAGTGGTCTAGAAGGTGGAATGAAGTTTGGAAAAGGTGAATAATGGAATAATAAGGCATGGAGGTGGTGGCCACTACCCAAAAATCAAGCAAGGGATTTAATATGGTAGATTTTCTCAATGGAAATGGCAATTTTTGCTTATAAAACAAGAATTCATATTGAGATTTTAGTGGATTTTGGTGACATGGGTGGATGAGGCTTGGATGAGGTGAACAATATGTGCTCTCCCTATAATGTAGAATATCCTACAAAAACACACATTACTGTCAATATCTATCCCCAAATTCATCTATACATGAGAAATATTTATTAAAAAACGGAAAATCATTAGTCTAAAAATCAGAAATTCGAGAACTAGTGAGATAGTAAATATATCAAATGCCTAACCTAATAAAGTGAAAATGAAATGGGGTGATTTTTTTATTAAATATAATGTTTTTATTATATAATTAAAATGGATCAAACTTTATTGAAGCTCGTTAGCATGCTCTTAAAAATAGTAGAAATTTGTCGTTGTTTTCCACAAAGGAGTTTCAAAAATCTAGATTTGGGAATAAGAAGATTAATCCAAGTAGCTCAATGATTAATATGACCTTCCAAATATTTTCCAAGGATGAAATGATACTTGTGATTCTGAAAAAGAAATTACGTCAACCATTTACCCCAATCCTACAACAAGAAATCATTAATACTAAATGCAGAAATAGAAAGAAACAAAAACAAGATATGTATGTGAATAAGAAGTGGCAAGAAGAAAAAAAAGGATACAAAAGGGATCTGAGGCTCCTGGGCTGGCCAAGCCCAAGGAAACTAAGATAAATATGGAGGAGAATAAGATTTAGAAGCTGAACATGATGGCAATCTTCATTATTTTCATCAATACAATTACAACCCTACAAGAAAATACAATAGAGCTACGAAAATACGAGTTCTCTCCACAAGAAGACTAATAAAAATATATACCTAGAGGAAAATTTGACTTGGTACTTATACAAAATTATTAGGAATAATTTCCCATGAAAGGAGGAATATTTCCCCACCAAAATCCCTTGATTAGTGGATCTAGTTCCCAATACTAGGAATCTGCATTAAATGGCAGGGAACACATTCCTAGATTTTCTCAATCATTGGAGTTCCACAATATGTGCCATAATTCCATAATATCTTATTGACTTATTATTTAATATTGATCCTCCTATAGTAGGGAGCAAGTCCCTAAATTATCTTCTCCTCCAAATCTTCATAATTTGCCCAATATTCTCATAATATTTCACAAAAATAAATAATATTAAGCACAAATATGTAATTATTCACAAACCTTTTCAATGAATATATTAAAGTTAAAAATAGATTATATAAGGCAAAAAGAGAGGTTTAATGTGTTAGAGGATAGTCAGATGGGCCTTAATTTATGTTTAATACAGAGTCATGGGCCTTAATTTATGTGTAATTTAGAGGCCCATTGTACCCCCTACTGAAAGTGTTGCTCATCCACTAAGCAATTGGCGACCTCGTTGTACCTCAATCATGGCCCTAGTGGCCTCTCTCTTGTGTGTTAAGAATCTTGGTTAAGTTATGAAAGGAAAAGCCCAAAAACATATTTGTGCAAAGAAAAATCATTGTTTCTTGAGACCATTAGCTTGCCTTCTTCTTTTCTTTTCTGGCCTAGATGATTGCCTAATGGCCTTGGAGTTTTTTGTTTTGATTAGGTCTTTCTTAGGCATTTCCTTTTTTTGGTTTTAAGCACAATTTATTCCTTTCTTTCTTCTTGTAGCAACATTCTACCTTCCTGTAGTAGTCATTCCTTCTTCCTTCAGAGCCTTTTAACTGTATGGGAGTGACGAGAAATGATATAGGTTTGTGAAAATGGAAAGGATGTTTTGTTTGTTTTTTCAAGAAATTTTCAGGGTGAGATAGAGTGTAGGTTTTGTTCTTGAAATTATGAATTGGGATGGATGAATGATGGATGGATAGTGAATATGAAGTGGATGGAGGGCTTGGAGTGTTGTGGTGACTTGGCCTTTGCAAAAATTTCTTCTTTTAACTGCTATCCTCATTCCTTGAAATCATCACCCTTCATAATTTGACTTTTCCACATTGCATGAGTGAATGAGTGAGCTAAAATTAACTAGTGGAAGGTGGTCAAGACTGCTGACCCATCCTTAGCTTATAAAACCTCATCTCTCATGCATTGGCAAAAAATTTATAACTATAATATGCAAAAGAGAAGAGGTTGAGAATATTGCATACATGTACCTACCTGATGGTTTTCAGAAAGTCATGAATGTTGTTGCTGAGTTGATGTTGTTGTGCTGCTCATGACTCAGGTACATTTTCTTGACTGCCTTTTTCTTTTTTGTTGATATTACTTTGTTGATGAGTTGTCTTCTTGTTGATGTGTAGGTGTTGGCTTCCTTTGTTGCTGTTGAGCTCTAGAGGAGTTTGATTGTGCTTGTAGTTATGCTTCTCCTCTTTCAATCATGGTGATGAATTTTAGGCTTGGAGCTTGTTATTACTTCAAAATAGGTTGCTAAAGGGTTTCTTGTAGTGTTACTACAGGAAGTCCTGTAATTGCCCTTTTTTTTAATTTTTGTGTCCTTTCTCTGTTGGATGGTAAATAGGTATTGGAATGAGTGGAAGGTGTGGCCATATAGTGACATGTTCATGATGGGTGTTGGTTGAGATGTGGTGAATTCAATGTCCTTTTTTCCTATCCCAAAATAGGCCTACATCATAATTTTTCCAACGGACTGCCTTTCCTATAAATTTTCAAGACTTCCTGTAGTACTACAAGAAACTCCTGTTGTAAGTACATGAAATCCTGTAGAAAGCACAAAATTGCCTAAAATTTGGCTTTTTCTATTGTTGGAGATGAGTATGGATGAAGGAACATGGGTATTATGGATGAGATCAAATGGATGAAGAAAAACATGGGGCTTTGTATGGCTTGCTTCCCTATGATCTATGTGTTTATTATCTTCTTGCAAACGTGCAAAAAACAAAATTGTTATGAGTGGGTAGGTTTGAGGTCCCTGCCATTATTTTTGTGTTTTTCTCTCTTTTTGTTTTTGAAAGGAAAGTAGGTTTCCTCAAAGGAGGTTTTCATCCTGGTTGCCTTCCCTGGGTGCCTCAAAAGAGGTTTTCACCTAGAGGTCTTTTTTTCTTTCATGTAAGGCAAAGTGGAATTTGAAGATGGATTTTGGTTAGATGGAGTGGATGCATGATGAAATTGGTGTTGGGGGACCTATATCAACCTTCCCTAAAGAATAAATAACCTTTTGACCAATTTCTCCATCATATTGACTCTTGTAGATTCTTCTCAGCCTTCTTGTAGAGATCCTGTAGTAATTCAGGGCAACCTCTTGTAGTATACTTGTTTTGTCCATATCTCCCAAGCAATAGAATGTATTTACCTGAAACTTTATGAGCATGTTGATCTCATCATTATGCACCTCCGCATAAAAAAAAAGTCTTGGCCAATGGATGTATGAATCTCGAGATAAAATAAACATGGTTGAAGGTGATGGAGGTTGATTTATTGGAAACAGTGCACTAGAATTGTCTGAAATTGCTTGGGCATGTTACCATCACCCATATGCATAGCTGCATGAAACATATTTTTAAACGGATGCACGAATATCCATTGTAGGTGATGGAGGTATATTTCTCGAAAATTGTGCACTAGAAGTTTCTGAAATTTCTTGAGCATGTTACCATCATCCATATGCATCTCTCCCTAAAAACGATTGGAAAATGGATGCATGATTTTCAAGTTATGGTAAAAATAAATTTCTTCTCTATGTATTTTTGTTTCCTGTGGTAAAACAGAGAATTCCTGTAGTTTTTAAGGACAACAAGAAAACTGAATGGGGAAATCTTGAGAATTATGGGTGGATGGTGGAAATAATGAGGGTGATAGATTGCATGGCCTTGGCCTTGTTGGAGCAGTTGAGAGGAGGAGAAATTCAAAATTTGACTTCTTTTGACTAGACTTGACTAATTTTTTTCTTTTGGTACCAACTTGTTTTTGTTGCTTGCAAATGTTTGAGAGTACATGAATTCATCAAAGAGATACATGGAGCAAAGATTTTTTTATTTTTTCCTTTTTTTTTCTTCTAGGCCTACTAGCCTTCTCAACAAGGTTTTCAACTAGTAGGTCTACCTAGGCACCTCAAAGGAGGTTTTCACCTAGGATCTTTTCTTTTTTCTCCTTTTTTATTTTTTCCTAGCCCATTGATCACCTCATGGAGGTTTTCAATCAATGAGCCAATCTAAGGTTCCAAAAAGGAGGTTTTCATCTAAGATTTTTATTTTCTCTTATTTCTCATTTTTTAAATTTTTTCTACCCTACTCTACTTGAAAAACAAAATCACTTTCAAGTATAAGAATACTTCCAATGGAGCCATGTGCACATCGAGATGATAGAGAAACTAATGTGTAGGCTTGAAATTTATGCTTTGACATGTACTTGAATATGAGTGATCAAATGCTTTGAATTTGATGATATCAAGCACAATTGAACAAGAGATTATTGCTGCACCTTGTTTATTTTTTGGAAACAAACCTCAATATAATTTTGATGCCCTGGGTTTGCTTGTTGATCTGGTTAACCTTGGATGTCTTCTTCTTCCATGAAATTCAAATCTTCCCCTTTTTGCTAATTTTTCTCTTCAATACATGGAGGATTTGATGGTAACCATGAGGGAGCTTTCTCGACCTATGATTTTTTTGTCTGCTTTTCATCAAATGAAACCCATGATCCTTTGGTATTCTCATTTGAATCTTCTTCTTCTGAATGTAGTCCTTCAATGATATCAAGAGAAACTCTTTTTTCAATACTCTTATTGAGCTATAGTGAACACCATTTATCTCAATAGGAGATGTTTGGAATTGTTATACCTCAGCATTGTAAGTGGGTTGAACTACTTCAATGTGTAGGTTTGGAAATGGTGGTACAGGTAGTTGAGTAGGAGTGGATATTTGAGGTGGATGTGGTTGGGGTTGTGGTTGTGGTGGAGGTGGATGGTAGGGATTACATGGAGTTGGGTATGGAGGATATTGAGGAAAATATTAAGGATATTGTGGATGACTCCCATCAGTTCTTTTCCAACCTTGTTTCCAAGATTGGTTTTGGGGTTGAGATGGCCAATGTTGCCAAGGAAAGGGTGTGTTCCAATTACTTTGAGATGTATGCGCATAAGATTGAAATGGTGAATTAGGCTCTTGCATTATATCGGGTTGAATAGGCTTCCATGGTCCTCTTGGAGCTACATAACATAGCTACATTGGCAATTGACTTGCTCCATTGTCCTCTTGGTAAACTTCCTTCAACCTTGGTAATGATGGAAAATGTTTAACATCATGTGCATGGAAAACACAAATATCAACATCTTCTTTTTCTTCATCTTGCATTCTTAACATTTCTACTTGTTTGGTTAGATTTCTAAGAATTTATGATTTAAAATCATCAAACAAATTTCCAATTTTAGCTTGACTTACCAATCTTGGTGTTGATTTTGTTAGAAAATTATATATTACAGAGCAATGGAACACATAAAATATATTGCAGAAATATAAACACAGAAAACACATAAAATAAGATAGACACAGATATACGTGGTTCACTCAATTTTGGCTACATCCACGGAGAAATAGCGAGTCATTCCTTTAATATTATCCAGCATTTTGAAGATATATAATCTACAACAGATCCGTTGTAATTCCCTCTTTACTCTCACATAATATCCTCTTTATTTCTCACTCAGAATACAGATCTACATAAACGCAATACAATTCCCTCATATATAGTGAGGGGCTGCCTTCTAGGGCAAAAAACCCGAAATCAAACATAACTTCTACCATTAGATCTCCGCCTAATGAATGGCCCAGATTGACTATGAAATTACAACATTTTACAAGGCAATTCTGCATATATTAGAATGCCTAGACCCCCCTTGCAATGCAAATATTATGGGCGGCGTTTCCGCCACATTACAAATTGGGGTCCAATGCAGTGATACCTCTGAATAAATAAGATAATCAGGCTCCACATCCAACATATTTACCTACTCTTGCCCTTCCTCTTGATATGTGTTTGTATGTTTCACAAATTTCTTCAAATGATAATTGGTATACATCACCTCTACTCATGAGATCAAGGAGATCAATCCACTCATCCCTAATTATTCTAAGTAAGAGGGTTTTTAGTGTATCAGATCCTAAATGATGTAGTTTTTCCCTCTTAACATTATACATGAACCTCTCTATTAGATCCTCTAGGCACTCATCTTCCTTTGATTCATTTTAAATATTTCTTCTTTAAGATCATGATCTTTATATTTTTCTAGAAATATATTTTACATATCATTCCATGATCTTATTGAATTAGTCCCTAAACCCATGAACAATTTAAGAGCTCTATCCTTCAATGTTGCAGAAACAATCTCAATTTTTGAGTTTTTAATAAGTGACCATAGGATCTACAAACAATTTCAAATTTAAAGAGAAAGGTTTCTGGATCCTCTCACCTTAGACCATGAAATTTTGGAAGAAAATATGGAGGGATGTTCTTCATGTGCACACCACCATCAGTATCTTGAATGGGAAATATGAGAGGATCTTCCTCATTGTCATAATCTCCATCCATTTATTCTACATTATTTGTCATCTTCTTCTTCTACCAACAAAAGTGAATGGTGATGTGGCTCTTATTGCACCACGTGATCAAATGGGTGGGTGGGTTGGTGTTTGAGATTTTTTTTGTTTTTATGATTGAATGAAAACACTAATGCAATGAATTTTTCTATTTTTGAAATGAAATATGCCTAATACAATTTTTTTTGTTTTTGAAAAATGTAAAAAGAAATGAATCAGATAGGGAAGAAAACAATGCATGCTAAAACAATGCCAAAAGTGATGATCCTCAGTATTGTAGTAAGAATGCTGCAACTCCCAAGGCTACTGACTTTAATTATCAACCCGAGGTTCGTACAAACTTAAGAGGTATCAACACTATATGTGCAGCATACAATGTGTCCTTCCTTTGTTGTCATGATGTAATGGAGTGCATGTACTGAAATCAAACCCTAAACTAATTGCTAAAAATGAACTACTCGAAATGGAAACCCTAATCTATTGCAAGAAATAAAGTACAAGGAAAGAAACATATTGTAATTGCATAAAGATCATAAACTAAATGTAAAAGAAATCTAACTTAACTCTATTTATCACATGTGATGATTTAAACTAACTAACCGTGGAATCTGATTGTTATGATTGGATAAAGGTTGTAATAGACCCAGTGTCTTAATTGTTTCAACTTTATTTTGTTGGCAAACCAAACATTCCGCCACAAACTTTTGAATATCTGATTTAAGGCCATCCCAAAAAAATTCCTTCTTAACCCTATGGTAAGTTTTTAAAAATCCT
>APFE031630389.1:243979-274313 GCA_000404065.3 Pinus taeda | reverse complement strand
TAAGTCAAAGTCAAAATTTTGAGGAAATTAATTCAAAATTTTAATTTTTGAATTAATTAAAATGCATTTAATTAAAAATTTCGAAATTTCCTCAATAATTTAAAATTTCGACAGATGAGATTAAAAGAAATTTTGATCCTCATCAACGGTCGAGATTGCTTTGACGAGGATCACTCAAACTAGCCGTTGGAAAATTTATCTTTAAATAGAAGGTCATTTGTCAATTGAGATGATTCGATCTTTGAGTTGTGTGCTAAGTGAAAGCTCTCTTGTAATCTTCTTATGAGCAATAAAGAAAGACTTTGGAGTTAATTTCCGCTGGTGTTACTCTTCGTGGAAACGCTGTAAGATGTGTTATTTTTATGCATAGATTTCCTTTCAGCGATTGATGATAGTTTTCTGAAGAATGATTTGAGCACAGGTATCTTGCTCAATCACTGGGGTTTAAATGGTAATTTGAGTTTTGAATATAATAGTAGGTATCTCTATTAAATCTGAATTTTATTATCGTTTTCTCACTCTACGTTAATGGTTGAACTGAGTTGTTGAGGAAATTCTTGATTTTTTAGATCATCGGGCGTTCGGGAAAGTTTTCAGTTGGACCAGCCAACTCCTAATTAGTATTTTCTAAAGAGTCCAGCTTGATTGGATCCCAGACTTATCATAAGAAATTTTATTGTTGATGCATGAAGAGTTTTGGGCGAAGCACCTCCATTTAAATTAAAATTTTAAAAAAAAATCTGTGCTAAATTGATAAATCTGGGTTTTAAGAGCCTTAGATTATCAGATCTAGGAGCGGAGTTGGACTCACACTCGCCAGATCTGATAGATCTGTTATCCCTGTGCATAGATCTGTAAGTTTTTATTTTTTTAACTAGGTTTTCTGGGATTTCATTTATATTTGGGTTCTGGATGTTTGTGTTTTCAGGAATAGGTTGCAGATTTGAAGGCGAAGTTTGATTTTGAAGCCAGATCTAGGCCCTAGAGGGGAAGATCTAGCCTCAAAACCAGTTTCTGTAGGAGCATTATTTTTGTAGTCCAAGGGTTTTGGAATATTTTTAATCTGGGAACTGTCATTCGACGGTTTTCATTGATAAATCTGAAGCGCAAGTGTGAAATTCGTTTTTCTGGTTTTGTCTTGAGCTTGGACTGCCTTCTTGAGGCCTTCAAAATTTCTTCTTCTGCCTGGAGTTATCAGAAAATTTTGGATTTGTTCTATTGCCTTAGTATTATTCTTGCTGGTTTTTCTTCTTCTTTAAAGAGATTTTCAAAAAAAATTAATGTCAACGATTCACCAACAGGTTTATTCGATTTTTCTAACCTGCCCATCTGCATACTATCCGTAGCAAACTCCTTCAAGCCCACAGTTGTAGCTTCAAACCCTCACGCAGTCCCTCATTCCTCTTCAAACCCTGAAGCAATCCCTCACCCTAATATGCTGCCATACCCTCAGTCTTCACACTGCTCCATCTCTACTGTGAAAAGCCTTTCAAAAAAAAAATGCTACATAATCTACCTAACTCGGACCTACCATCGCTTTTCCTCTTCCCCATCTGACCTGCATTGTTCTCCCTCATCGCAGCTCCAACTCGTCTTCTCTCCACGAGAACTTGCCATATACTCGTTGCTAACTCCGCGTCCCTCATCCATTGCTTGTGGCCCGTCGTTTCTCCCTTGCCCTCCTCATGTGGTCCTCTTAACCTGCTAAACCCTCCATCGAATCCTCTCTCCTGCGTCCTTTCACCATTCTATCATCAACCTGCAAAGCAATAGTGACTTACGACTTAGCTTTTGTTTTATTTTACCTTTGTTTTGTTTTACTTTGTTAGGTTTCTTTTAGGTTGTTCAACTTTTTTTTTATGAGCCTTCATCCTATTTGTTTTGATTTTGTTCGAATTCAATTTTCTTTTCTTTTGTCTTTTTGGTTGTTTAATTTATGATTTTGATTGTGTCATTTAAATTTGATTTAAAAAATCTAAAGACATAAAAAAAGGGGTTCGATTTTGTTTTTTTTTATTTGTTTCATTTTGATTTAAAATTTTTATTTGTTTTATTTTGATTTAAAATTTACCAAAAAAAAATATATAAATAATCTAAAAACCCTAAAAATTTTAAATAAAAACTAAAAAAAAGCTAAAAGGGGCTTCAAATTAATTTTATTTTATGTGGCTTTGAAACATCCTAATTTTTTAAATCAAAAGTAAATTTTTAGACTTAAAAGATTTTAAATTTTTTATGTGGCGTTTGGCCCATTAAAAAATTTAAAAAATTATTGAACCTTTTGATTTATTTGGGTCACATTTAAAATAAAAATAAAAAATCTGAATTACTCATTTACCACATTAAGTCTTGCTTCGCATACTGAAAAAGGTTTCCTAAAGGACTAACTAAATTTGTCAATTTTTTTTAATTCCTTCTTGGTGTCTTTTGTGCTAAGGATAAAATCCAAAGGTGAACTTTTGTGGTATTAGTATTTTTCATTTCTCTATAGTTGAATTATTTCTAAAGGTTAACTATAGGAAAATTTTCCTAGATTTGGGTCACTAAGCATAAATCTTCTAGTTCTAGGATCTAAAAAGGCTAGCGTTTAAATTTCATGGTTGTTTAAGAAGTATTTGTATCTCTTGAAATTTAACTGCTAGAACATTGTGCATCGGTTGAATATCTTGCATCTATCTATCGTCATTGCTTGGATTAATTAATGCTCGTTACATGCTAGACATTTTGCAAATATTTTCAAGTGATTGTTAAAGAATCTTGTTGTGGAATTATAATAGATCGCATATCACTGTTTCCTAAGCTAAGCATACTTTTGAGCATTTATTGACATTGATATCGAATTGCAAAGTTGTTTTTGTTCTCTTTGAGCTAAATTGTATCAAGAAGATTTGAAATAAGTTGGTGTTTTAATTGTAATATCTTCAAGAGTTTATCCTTTAAGTCTTCAGCTAATAAAGCGAGCATCTCATTTGGGCTTTAGCAACATAAGTGTTTCCCCATCCTCGAATCTAGCTTCTTCCCTTCTTCCAGTGCATTTGCAATTTTGCATATAAGCTAACCTTGCATATATAAAATTTACTTCCAAGCATAAGCTTGGTCGATAGACAAATAGATCTCCATCCGTCTTTTCTTGAGAAGCATGCTTTAATAGTACTTAAAATGGTGACCTTGCAGTCGTCAAAGCCACAGATCTCTGCAGCTCCGGAGGCACTAGGTATGTTAGAAGTTCAAGAGAGGTATCGTTAATCACACCTTAGTGTGCTTCTCTTGACCTTCTCTCTACCAATTACTACGAAATCAAGCTCAACACAGAAAGGATTGAACGATTCAAAATCTAAGTAGGCATTTGACTAAAATCAACCAAGATTCCCGCATCTCACACTAGTTTTAGGATCTGCATTTCATACAAGATAGTCGTTCATCTAAGCACCAGTCATTAATCGATTACTTGGTCTTCATTTCCCTAACAGGATCATTGACTACATAAGGCACTAGTATTAACTGTTTAAAATCTAATCAAATTCTAAGTCTTGCTAAGCCTTAATCAAGTACTTGATCGCCTTGTTGTATCTCCCGAACTAGTTGGCTCCCAACTAGCTATTCTTCATTCCATTTTTCATAGGGTCTACGCCCCTTAGCCTGCTGTAGAGAGACAGCTTAAACGGAGAGATTGGGGATCCAGGTGACAACCCCCGATCTGAGCGTTGTCGCAGTGCCTAGACATTTTCTGCAACAACATTTTTGGCGTCATTGCCGAGGATAGAATTTTTTCTGTCCTTGGTTCCTTCCTTTCGAGTTAATCCGAGTTAGACTTTTTGTCTGAGTGGCGACTCCACTTCATCTATCTTCTGCAAGAGTGTATACTAGAAGAAATCCAAGCAGTTTGGTTAATCCTGCTCTTGATTCTGAAAGGGCTCTCAGAGTACAATTACACAAACTCTCTTCTCGTACCCTTCTTGTTAATCTCGAACAAGAAGCCCTCTCTGATATCTGTTTGCTTTTTACTAACCTGGTCGAGCACGACATCAGGACATATTTGCCCCTTGTAACTTTGCTAACATTCAAGGTTATCCCAATGATATTCGAAAGCATGGGATGGATAAATTGCCTATCTTTCAGGGCAATAATGCAGTTAGTGCTAACTCTCATCTAAAATCTTTCAGTTCATGGCTCGGTAAGTATGCAAGGGCTACTGATTTTAATCATGAAGATGTAAAAATGACCCTTTTTGTTCTTACCTTGAAGGGGGATGCTTTAGATTGGTTTACGGAAAAGCCTCAATATTCATTTGATTCTTTGCAATCGATTGTTAATGCCTTTAAGGAAAAGTATGGAGATAAGAGAGAAGGAAGGCATCTCGTAAAAGCTATCAATGTCATTAAAAAGAGAGAAAATGAGACCGCAGAAGAATTTAACAAGAGGTTCAATGATATTATTAAGGAATTATCTCAAGAGTATAAACCTACTGATAAATCTCTTCGGGACTTTTATATTGATGCCTTTAGCCGGAAGCCTTCTTATGAGTTAAGACGTACTAAACTTCCTGATTATAGGGATTGTCAAGCTTTAGCAGTAGAGCTTGAAAAGGATAAGGCAGCAATTGGGAAGTCTGAAATCCAAGGTTTTGATAGGGCTTCAACGAAATTGAAAGAACCTAAAGGAAAAGAGGTTCAAGAATCTGATAACGACCTTGTTCAGAAATTACTGCAAAAAATTGAAAGCATGGAGATTAACCAAGCGAAATTAACCTCTAACCATGCTAAGGAAATAACTACTTTGCAGAATAGGTTGGTCCAAATGGAAAGAGCTCAAACGCAAAATTTCCAGCCTAGAAATAATAATAATAATCGAAATAATAATTGGCAGAAGAAAGGTCAATCTAGTGAGCAAAGACCACCTAATCCGCTTGAACATACTAATTTGGTTGATGATGCTCTGCCTTATTGTCGGGCTTGTGATGCTCTTAATGAGGAAGCTACTTGCCCCATAGTTAGAAGGATTTTGGATAATGGAATGTTTGGGGCAGGTAATCAAATAAATGTAGTGGGTAAAGAGTTTTCTTTGTCAATGAAAGACTGGATGGAAGTTAAGGAAAACAGTGGACATGTTATGCCTCCCACATCAGCTTTTACTATAAATAATTTTGAGAATGAAGATGATATGATGGTTAAATTATATGGTGAGAAGCCTTCTCCAAAGCGAATCATGGAAATTGCTAAAGATAAGGGTTTAACTTATCAAAGAAGGGATAAAGATCTAAGCGAGAATCAAATTCCCCCTCGAATTTTTAACCCAGGTTCAAACTCTAGATTAAATGTCGATTTGGGAAGTTGGTTTAATAATGCAAAAATCTGGGTTCCTATCACCGAGATTGTGAAGATTCCTTCCCGAAGGGCTAAGTTACTAAAAGCTATTGAAGCTCCTCAAGTAAATGTTTCTCAACAGAAGGCAACAGAGGTTGATTATCAGGATGCTCCTATATATTTGCAAAGTTTAGATTCATATAACAAGGATCATCAGCCTTTCTTTATTACTTTGATGGTTAATGGATATAAATTGAATAATTGCATGCTGGATTCTGGTGCGTCAGCTTGTGTCATGACCAAGAGGGTCATGGAACAGCGTAATTTAAGAGTTTCTAGGCCTTACTAAAATATGTGTGCCATGGATTCTAAGAAGATTGAAGTTCACGGTCTGATCAAGGATTTACAAGTTCATTTATCAGTTTACCCTGACATTATGATTATTATGGACATTGTGGTTGTTGATGTGCCTGATGCTTGAGGTATGCTTTTATCTAGAAAATGGGCCTCTGATCTAGGAGGGAGTATTCAAACGAATTGGTCATATGCTACGATTCCTTCTCCTAGAGGTGATGGTTTTGTGAGACTTAAAAGAGAGCCTGAGAGAAGATTCCATGTTGAAGATCCTAAGAGACCTCATAATGAGATAATTAAAGAACAATCTGACATTGGGAATTATGCTATCTTGTCTAATTCCATAGTTCTTCCCAATGATAAGGTTCATAAAAAAATTGGGGATCTCAAAGATAAAGTTTGGTACATGTATTTTGATGGTGCATCGTCTAGGCATGGTAAAGGTACAGGAATAGTATTAAAATCACCCCTTGGTCACATTTTCAAGTTTGCCTATCGATTGGAATTGAAGCAACCAACAATGTTGTTGAATATGAAGCTTTGTTGTTGGGTCTTGAGTTGGCAAAGGCTTTAAGAGTTAAGTTGCTTAGCATCAAGGGGGGATTCTGACTTAATTATCATGCAGATTAAAAATAAATTTACATGTAAAAATCAAAGGATAAAGAATTATCGAAATGTTGTATGGGATACTATGGAATACTTTGATGCCCTTGACTTTGAGGCTATCCCCAGAGAGCAGAATAGTTCGGTAGATGAGCTTGCCGTAGCTGCTTCTACTTTGCAGTTATCTGATGGGCTGATTAAGGATAAGATAAAAATGGAAGTTATATTTAGGCCTTCTATTCCAGATAACTCAGAGCATTGGCAAGTGTTGATGATGAGAAACAAGTGATTCGTTTTCTTGATAATTTGGATGAGTTTGAAAATTTTCGAATAGATTCTAAGGAGGATGGGTCTGATGGTCATGAAGATATCATAAATCCTACTCCTAGGAATGTGGTTTCTTTAGAACAGCACTTTGATCGGTAGGATGCCATGAAGATGAAAGAGGAAAGTCAAATGGATCCAAGCGAATACATCGAGTTAAACATTGGTACTTCTAGGGATCCAAAGATTATCAAAATTGGCAAGGGTACTAATGTTGAAGAAAGAAAAAAGTTAACCAATTTACTTCGTGAATATCGGGATGTTGTAGCATTTTCTTATGATGAATTAACGGGTTATAGCGAAGATGTCAATGAGCACACTATCCCTTTGAAAGATGAAAATGTTAAACCCTTTCGTCAAAAACTTAGGCAAATAAATCCTAAGTTAGCCCCTTTGGTTCAAAAGGAGCTTTCAAAGATGCTTGCAACAGGAATTATTGCTCAAACAAGGCATTCAACATGGTGTTCCAACATGGTGATTGTTAGGAAAAAGAATGGTACAATAAGACTTTGTGTCGATTTTCGAAACCTTAATCTAGCATGTAAGAAAGATAATTACCCTTTGCCAAACATGGAGACTATGTTGCAAAGAGTAACTGGTTCTGGAATGATGTCACTGCTAGATGGTTTTTCTGGGTATAATCAGGTATGGGTTAAAAAGGAGGATCATCACAAAACTACATTCACCACACCATGGGGTACTTTCGAATATATCAACAACTAAAAGAAACAAGAACAAACACACCACATGACACCATTATTTTTGGACCAATGTCCTCGGAAAACCCAATGCGAGAAAATCGGTGCAGCTATCTGAGGTTTTTCTTATTAAGCAATATCAAAGTACAATCTGGGTGTCATAACTGGCCTACCCAACAGAGAATTTCCTTAGCAGCTATACCTCACAGCTTGAGAGAAATCTCCTGGCTGAAACCTCGGAAAACCCTTCCGCAGCTCCTCAGCACAAAACTGCTCCTGCAACCCCAGCGTCTACCCAATCTGGACTGCGTCAGCCCTTCTCTGTCTCACGCTGGCCCTGCGTCAGCCTTACTAGGCCTGTGTCAGCCCCAGGAGGCCCTGCATCACCTCTGGGAGCCTCTACGTTAGCTGCGCTGGCCCCTCCGGTGCTCTGCACAGCACTTCGTTGTCTCTGTGTGGTCTTGCGTGACCCCTTGTTGGCTCCGCGTCACCCTCCTTGGCTGCTGCGCTGCTCTCTCGGCACAATCTCTGCCTTCTCTGTTTCTTGGTACTCAATGCACCTCAGCTGCTCTCTCGATCACTGATTCTATCTCTCTTAACAAACCCTGCTCTAGAGAATATAATGACTAATCCTCTGGTGTGCTCTCCAAGTGACCCTCAAGCCTCCTCTTATACTTTTCCTGTTGACATCTCAACGACCGAGATTAAGTCCCTAATCAACGGCTAAGATTAGATCTGGCTTGATCCATGTCTTTTGGACCAATCTAACACAAATTCATATTAATACACATTAATATTTATTTTCCTTGAGTTACCCACTGAGATATGATACTCTGGCTTTATGATTCAGGGAAGGCAAGAAAAGAAAGATGCAATTATCGTCCATAATATCCTGCTGCTCTAAATAACATTGCTTTTTGAAATCAATATAAATCTTTGGCACTCCTCATTTCACAACGCTTGGTGTCCAACTCCATTAGCATGCAGTCATGTATTTTTTAAATATTCATAAAGACATCACTAATGCACCTGTGCCTGTAAGACAAGACATTTCTATGTGTATTCTGTTGTAGGCATCCATCTATGGTAATTAAGCTTGATTTTGTTTAGATGGTGATATTATAGCATTCTGCCATGTAAATCTGGGCACAAACATTTGTAGAATCCGTATACAGTAGACAATTAGAGTCTAGCGAATTCATTCATTTGGTAGTATCTGCTATACTTTTCTTTATATAGTTTCTCTGAAATGGTGGTATTTTATTAGGTGTTATAGTTTGAGCCATTCAGGTAATTGTAAAATACCAAGCAACCACGGAAAACTTTAATGTGGCCATGCCAATGAAAGGTATTGTTATTATTGTTAGTGTTTGTTTTTTAACTGGGGACACTCAGGCCTCAACAATAATCCCATTCTTCCCACTTTGTTGTGTGGGAGTCCACAATGGCCATTTGTGTAAGCTGGGGCATTCCTTAATTTTTCCTCCTATTACAGGTGAACTGGCAGTTAAAGCTTATTCAATTGCCTCTGATGTCATGGAAAGGGTGGTGTACACTATACTTACAACAGTCTCTGCTCATTTATCTTGAGACAGCCATTTGTGAAAGATGTAATAATATATTTGTTATAAGATGATGGCTTGACTTCTTAAGGCTTTAGAATCATGGATTTAGCAATTCTTATATAGCCATTGGTCATAAGACACATTTTCTTGTTATTAAGATGCTTGTCAATGCTCAACATGTTGGTTGTTTTGTAAATACGAAACTGCTACCATGCTATGATATCCTCACCTAGAATCCAATGCATCCAAATGTATTTATGGGCGTTATTTGTATTCTCACTAAGTCACCACTTCCACAGGCTGGAATGCACATGCCTACCATGAACCAGGTCATCCACCCAGTAGAGAGCTTGGTCTCCTATTGTTCTATTAGTACTTGTTAAGCCAATGTTATAGAAAGTTTACAATTATACCTGAATTCACGTGAATGGAAAAGTTATCATTGTGTGCATGTATGTCATTTTATTTGTGCTCAGAGGTTGCATCCCAGTACTTCAATTTATTAGATAGCCACCAAAGTAATTAAAGTTGCAGCCACTTTTCGTCACTGAGTTTAAGGACAGCAAACAAGGCAAGTTGAGGAAAATGTTGACATTATAATGCTGAATCGGCCTTGACACCTTGTTGTTGCAGAAATGTATCAGAGTATTCATTGTTGGGCAGTATCACCTTAAGCAATTCAGAATTTGTGAATTAGGGTAATTAACGTTAGAACTCTTTTTAGAATCCTCAAGGGGAGGACAGATGGTTCAATCAGAGTCCATTGTTTCAAATTTAAAAGGAGGGTATGGATGTTGGGAGCATTCTAGGGGTCAATGACTCAATGCATACCATGCTTACTATCTAAATTGTGTATACTGCAAACTACATGACAAACAAGCTAAAGTATGGGACACCTAGAGAGGAGAGACAGGAGAGAACGACTTCCTCTGAATATAAATACATTGTAGTCTAGTGCGAACCCATTAGTTTTGAGCCCAGTTTGATCATTTGGTTATGAACCTGCAGACTTTGTTCACAAACTGATCACACGGTTGGAGGGGAGTTGGGGTGCATAACTCTAGGGCTGCGAAACACACTGGTATTCTCACATTTTAACTTACCCTATACCATGTAATCTCAGCATGTAGTTCTAGCACCAAGATGGGTGCAGCTTTGGTTTGTAATAAGGATGTGTGGCCCTCCATGGAAAGGACAGTCACCACATCAACAGGTTGATGGTCTGAGCCTATGCCCAGAGGGCATATCGATGATAAGGCACACCCCAAATATTAGTAGGAGGTTGCTTCCCTGTGTAGTTCAAACTTCACTACCTCCTTTCAAACAGTTATACCCTTGCAAGATGATATTGGAAGGCTTCAGTATTTTGAGCAGACAGCATGTACTTACTGAAAGGATTCAGTTCGGTGGCTCAAACAAAGTAAGGTTGAGCGGCTCTAACACAATCAATGGATGTTAAAAAAAAATGCATAAAAACAAGGGGATGTGTTATAGCCGATCACCTTTCTTCTTAAGCAAGTAAGCCATTTAATTGAGTCTCTCTTGTGTATAGATTCTAGGAATCACTCTCCA
This sequence comes from Pinus taeda, assembly GCA_000404065.3. Lineage (NCBI taxonomy): Eukaryota > Viridiplantae > Streptophyta > Pinopsida > Pinales > Pinaceae > Pinus > Pinus taeda. Next base: position 263,894 of record APFE031630389.1, on the reverse strand, counting down.
TCCATTTATTGACATATTCATCCTTGTGATAACTCTTATATCAGGTCTCCTCCCATTGGTGAAAGTCCGTAAAGAGCAGGGAACTATAGCTGAAGTGACAGTGGACTATTGCTCCATTGTTGCCACTTGACCTAGTAGTTGCTCTATAGGATCCCCTCCTGGATCCCTGCTAGTTTAAGTGGTAACAAGGCTTATGCATTATTACTTGGGGTTGGAAGTTTGGCATAAACCTAGCAGAATATATCTAGGACAGGGTGTTGAAGTTTCTAAGTTTACTTAGTTTAGAAACCCTTCATGCACTTTTTCTGATTTATTCCTACCTACTTGTTATTTTTCTTTAACAAGTTATTTACAAGGTAAATACTAAAAATAAACACTAGTGCATGCTCAACATATTACAGATCAGCAACTAAAAAAACAAGAACAAACACACCACATGACACCATTATTTTTGGACCAATGTCCCCTGAAAAACCCAATGCGGGAAAACCGGTGCAGCTATCTGAGGGTTTTCTTATTAAGCAATATCAGAGTACAATCTGGGTGTCGAAACTGGCCTACCCAACAGAGAATTTCCTTAGCATCTATACCTCATAGTTTGAGAGAAATCTCTTGGCTAAAAACCCGGAAAATCCTTCTAGCAGCTCCTCAACACAAAACTGCTCTGCAACCCCATCGTCTGCCCAATCTGGACTGCGTCAGCCCCTCTCTGTCTCATGTTGGCCCTGCGTCAACTTCCTGGGCCTCCGCGTCAGTCACGCTAGCCTCTATGGTGCTCTGCGCAAAACTTCGCTGCCTCTGCGTGGCCCTGCGTGAGCCCTTGCTGGCTCTACGTCACTCTCCTTGGCTTTTGCGCTACTCTCCCGGCACAATCTCCGCCTTCTCTGTTTCTCTATACTCAATGCCCCTCAACTGCTCTCCCGATCACTGATTCTATCTTTCTTAGCAAACCCCGCTCTAGAGAATAGAATGATTGATCACTCTAGTGTCTTCTCCAAGTGACCCTCAAGCCTCCTCTTATACTTTTCTTGTTGACATATCAACGGCCAAGATTAAGTCCCTAATCAACGGCTAAGATTAGATCTGGCTTGATCCATGTCTTTTGGACCATTCTAACACAGATTCATATTAATTCACATTAATATTTTATTTTACCTAAGTTTAGACTTAGGGACTCCATTAAAAATATTAATTATTTTAATATCTCTTGATCTATTTAGAATCTGCCCAAACCCTTTCTGGGTATTGGAGATCTCATGTTCCCCAACCTCTCCACCAAATTTCGTGGCTGGGGCACATCTGATGCTACCCCAAATCAACATAAGGAAAGTACATAATTAAGATGCTACAAAAGTTTGGCATGATGGATAGCAAATCGATGACAATTCCCATGATTACCAATTTGAAGAGATTAAGAAGTTCATAATCAAGCCTCGTAAATCCCACAAGTTATAGACAATTGGCTGGCTCTCTGATATATCTTGTAAACACACGTCCAAATCTTTGTTTCGCAGCAAATATTCTCAGTCAATTTCAAATGGAGCCTAGACATGACCACTGCATAGCATCCAAACATATATTGAGATATCGTTGAGGGAAAGAACAATATCCAACTAATGGGATATACCAATTCAGATTGAGGAGGCAGTGAGACTGATGGAAGAAGCACAACTGAAGGATGTTTTAGCTTGGGATCCTCTATGATCTCATGGATGAGTAGAAAGCAAGAATCAATTGCTTTAAGTACTGTTGAAGCTGAATATATTGTAGCATGTGAAGTTGGTAGAGAAGTTTGGTTAAGGAAGTTGTTATCTGATTTGTTTAAAGGACCGATGGACCCTACAATTATACATTGTGACAACACAAGTTGCATAAGGTTGTCTGAAGACTCCAATTTCCATGCAAAGATCAAAGCATATAAACAACAAATATCATTACATACGAAAATTGGTGAAAGATGGGATGGTACAACTATAGTATATCTCCATTGATGAGCAAGTAGTTGATATTTTGACAAAATATCTTCCCAATAAGAAGCTTGTGTATTTAAGAAGCAAGCTTGGACTAGTTGATATTTCCTCCCTAGTTGAGAGGGTGAGAGAGACACATCATTCTTGTCTTCAAATTATGAATAAAGAATGGAGGATTGGGTAAGCATCTGAATATCGATACTCTTTGAGGATGAGCTAGGGCATCCACTAGGTAAGTATAGTCGAAGAGGAGATTCCTTGGGGATGTGTAAATCCAAGATGGGAATGGTCCTAAAAGGACATATAGTATATCTCCACTGATGAGCAAGTAGTTGATATTTTGACAAAATCTCTTCCTAATAAGAAGCTTGTGTATTTAAAAAGCAAGCTTGGACTAGTTGATATTTCTCCCCTAGTTGAGAGGGAGAGATAGACACATCATTCTTGTCTTCAAATTATGAATAAAGAATGGAGGATTGAGCAAGTATCTAAATACCCATACTCGTTGAAGATGAAGTAGGGCATCCACTAGGTAAGTATAGTCGAAGAGGAGATTCCTTGAGGATGTGTAAATCCAAGACGGGAATGGTCCTAAAAGGACATACCTTGTGAACATTTGGATGGGGTATGTACCTTGAGAGACAATGATGAAGGTGTCTATAAATAAATGTCTCCCCAGGATTGTGCTCTAATCTAGTGGAGAGACGGAGTTGTTAGTCAAGGCCTTGCTATATGACAATGTTGGTTGATATGATGAAGATGCATTGACATACGCTGAAAGGATAGCTTATGAGATGGCTTATCAATCTCTCTCTTCTTATGAGACCTCTTCAATATGAGAATGTCCTTGTACCATTATGAATACCTCCCTAGTTAAGAGGGAGTGTTAAAATTTGTAACTAGGTTTTCTCTTCATAATATTTTATGTGCTCTTGATCTTGTGTATTTGATGTAAAAGAAAAAGAAAATTATTATTATTTTTATAGTATGGATTTCATGCTCAAGTTCATTTTGTTCTAGGTCAAAGCACCCATTCTGTGCTTCTAGGTTGTCATAGAGTCAAGAAGTCATAAGAGTCATTGTCATATGTATTAGAACCTATTGGGCATTTTGTAACAAATCAAGAAGAATTTATTTTGAGTGAACAGTGTCAAAATACCCCTCCAAGGCAAAGCCGGCCTAGCAGTGTAGAAGTTGGCCTAATTAGGGCTATTCATACTCCTTGAAAAGATTATATATAAGAGACCATTCAACCTCATTGAACACTCATTCATTTGATCAAGGAAGCAAGAACAAGAAAAAAGAAGGCAAGCGAAGGTCTAGAAGGAAGAAGGAAGACAAACTTTTCAATTTTTCTCACACATTATCTCTCACACGTGTGAAAGAGGCTAGGTTTCTTGCAGCTACAAGGTCGAAGTTTCTAAAGAAGCAAAGAAGGAATGAAATCCAAGTAAAGATGTCAATTTGATCACCTACAAGCCTTTGAAGAAGCAAACCAAACGAAGGAAGGAGGAAGCCTAAAAATCCCTAATTCATCCACACGTGCAAAGTTGCAGCCTGTTGCAGGGTGCCGAAGATTGCAGATCTGCAGTGAGAGCCGAAGTTTGTAGCTGGGAGTCGAAGTTATGCATTTGGAATTGATTTGACTTGGTAAGAAGAAGCACATCCTCAAGAAGGTTTGACTTGGGCTTGGAAGGGGCTTGGTCTTGGTCTAAAGGCCTTGGAATTCATCATTTGAAGAATCTATAAGAAGTGATTTTTGTGGGTTTTCATCTCTAGGAGTTTCAGACCTGGATTGCAGCCTACATCTTGTGTGTCCATTTATTCTATTGATCTTCATGTTTTGGTAGTTGTTTGATGATAAGAACATTATAATAATAAGAGAAGAAGAAGTTAATCATAAAGAAAAGTATAAGAATATCACAAGCAGCTATCAAGTTAAAGAGAAATCACTTCAATAGTAGCCCTATTGATTTTTCAACACAATCAAGATTGATCAATCATCCAATTTGCCCCATGATTCATATCAAATTTCAATATGCTCATAACATTAAATGAAAGCACATTGCTGCAAAAATGGTTAGAGTACCTACCAAAAGACAACCCACCTTCCTTCAAGAAGAATATCAGATGGGAGATAGATCTGACCAAAGCAATGGGTGAACTCTGGCATAACGTTGTGTGGTGACCATCACAGGGTTGTTGGCTGGCTGGCTATCAAATAAGGGGAAAATTTTTCTTCTATCGGTTACCCACTTTTGGTGAGTAACAAGCACAAGTCCTAGAAGTATAATAGTGATGAGTTACAGAATAACTCCTTAGATATTAGGAGAAGAACTCTAAATAACCCAATATGAAATTATAAAAGATAAGATGATTTTCAAAATCATAATAAAGTGCATGTAATAACTGCTCTATTGACCTCTATATACTAGTTCTCAATTCTCACTAATTGCTGATGTAAGCCCACTAATAGGCCAAGTTCCCCTTTATATATAACTCTTTAGATATTAGGAGAAGAATACTGAATAACCCAACATGTTCATATATAAGATAAGATGATTTTCAAAATCATAATCAAGTGCATGTAATAATTGGCCTATTGACCTCTTATGTACTAGTTCTCATTTCTCACTAATTGCCCATGTGAACCCACTAATAGGCCAAGCTACCCTTTATATACATTTGAACCCCATACACCACACTAGAGTCATTACATATATTACATAATCACACATACATATCACCGTATAAACTTTAAGAGCTGAACAGGAACTTTATGATAATCTCTCAAATCTGACCAATGATGCTATGATTACTCTTCCTTTTTTTATTCAAGTCATGTGCTCACATCTTGTCAGCGACAACTGTCAACAAAATTTGTAAGCCATTCCTTGCAACTGAATCAAAAGGACTAGATCATGAAAGTATGTTAAAGCATCAGTGGCATGTCAAAGCATCTATGCATTCAAAAGTATGTAGCTATGAATCACAGGAAGCAGCATATAATGTCCTGAATGCCCAGGAAAAGGTGGATATAGGTTAAACAGTGTGAACTTATGATTCATGACTATAGCATTATACTAGTGGGAATCTCACAAGAAACAGTGAGGACAAAGCTCACCCCATTAGCACATAGATAAAGTCTGTTGAAGCATTGTGCAATAATTACTACTTGCTCAAGCATTGTGATGATTTGTACATAAAATGAAAGTAGTTGCACCAATGTCATGAGAAGATTATCCTAGAATACATAAATGAATTTCATAATCTAATGGCCTGAATCGATGTTCAAGAATCTAGGCATAATAAAGTACTTAACTACAAAAGTCTCCTTCATGACATTCAAACTGACATCTTTTTTATCGTTAACATCTCGGCAGATGCTAATTGCTTTGCAGCCAAACATGAGGAAACATTCTAGAAGGAATGCTGTGCTAACGACAGTTCAAAACAGCATAAAGATTCCAATGGTAAATCGAAGAATTGGAAACAGCATAAGTCACAGCACATGGATAAGCAGTCCCAAGATCAGCATCTGCGATCTCAGCATACGGGACAACGCTAACAGCAAGGCAAGTTAGAGATCAAGGGAAATGATGCAATTTCCACAAATCTTCTAGGCTGACAAAGAAGCTCACACCTGCAAGTCTTTGCTCATGCAAGCTCAGATTCAGCCCTCAGCCAAAGAAAAAGGGACTAAGTGGTAGAGTTTGACCTTAGAGCCTCTATCTCCACAGTGCTCACTGTACAAATAGATACCACATCTCTCAATCCAACAGATCCGGAAGGTAACCAATGCCCTTTAGGTTTTCCTGATTTTACTTTGATTTGAACAGGTATTTGAACATAAAATTGGATAAGATATAATCAAAACAATAAAATGGATTTCATACTGATTTTGATCTCATAGATATCTACCATGTCCCAATCTGGTTATATACTGCTGCCGTGTCTACCCTAAATCTCCATCCTACTGCAGATTCTTTCGAGTGGAAAGAAACCATAGCAGAATGAAGATGAACAGAACAGAACAAGTGAAACATTTAACCAAATAAACATAAAATTGTCAGGACTATTTGGATGCCTAAATTTGGACAACCTGTACTGCTCCTGCCTTATGGATCATAACCTTCCAACCTTGCTTACTATTCATATCCATTAGCTGTGTATGATATGAAACATAACCAGCCTCATGAGGAACCCGAATTAAGAAAAAAAAAATTCTAATCTAGCATCTAAAGGACACTCAACTATCAGTTTTTATAAGATAGGTAACTGTGTACGGTATAAAACATAAGCAGCCTCATGAGGGACCAAAAAAAAATATAATCTAACATTGAAGAGATTATCTATCTACTATGTAAAGAACACTTAACTGTATTTTTCAGTCTCTACAAGATAAGAAAAGGGGAGGTACTTACACTATTTAACCTTCCACATTTCTCTTGAATAAACTTACCTATATTATCTATCTACTATGTAAAGAACACTTAACTGTATTTTTCAGTCTCTACAAGATAAGAAAAGGGGAGGTACTTACACTCTTTAACCTTCCACATTTCTCTTGAATAAACTTACCTATATTATCTTTGCTGGCCTTCCAATAATAAGCAGATCTATATCTATTGTTGAGTTATAATCTAAGTGACAGGTGTCGCTAAACTAAATATTTTCTATTAAAAGTTGATATATACAAAGAGAAACGTCCCTGAAAGGCCCTTTTTATTCCATCACTAGCCTGCAGGATCAACGTGTTCCAAAATCTAATAATGTTTTCCAGTTCGGTGAAAAACCGTTTGCATTACACTACAGCATTTGAAATTTGAACCATAAATATGCAACATAAAGCTTTCCAACATCTGAAAATTAAAAAAAATCGGTTCAAACATAAAGGAATATATAACTTGCCAAACTCAAAGATAAGGGAAGGCTCAAAAGTAACCAGGAGTAAAATGCATTTAGAGGAATATTTAAAAGAAAATAGACAATTCATTCCATCTACGTAAGAGTCTCCTTGTAAACACCCAAAAGTTTAAAATTGTAGCATATACAAACAAAATATACCTGTCTTGTGCGTGTTTCAGGTGGCAACGATCCATAAACTACAGAGCATAAATGTTTACTTATCGATTGAATCTGTCTCTGCTCAACGAGAAAAAAATAAACGTCAAGCAAAAAAATTCAAAAGCCAACAGTTCTTTCTGTGGACACAATATCCTCAAATTGCAGAATATTTATTATCATTTATAGCAATGACATCAATGTTATTAATTTGTAGTAATATATGATTTCATTTACACAACATACGGGAATATTTTGTATACTTCTAAGACCATCTCAAAGATCAGTCATCCTGAAAAGACAGATATAAATAAAGTTCAATTTCTACTACTAATTAGTCGTCAACTTCATATTTAATCAATATCTTGAATCTATAAAATGGAAACCCAAAAAAAACAACAGTAACTATGTCAGTATGACAGTATATCTAGTATGGAAAATATGTAATGTTCCTTATTAATTAACTGCCCAAGGAAGAATGAAATAGCCTATCCAATCCCGTATGCTATAGTCAATGATAAAAGAGGCAAACCCATTATCCAATTGGGGTAACTGGGGCAAAACTTGTGAAGGAAGCCAGAATTGGGGCTAAGTGAAGGGAGACTTGTAACCCCTCACATTAAAATAAGATATCTATGATTGGTTCTCATCATTGATTGGTTGGATATCTATGTTTTGTGAGCTGAGGCTCTACGGGTTTTAAAACCCCTATCTCCCTTTGATTGGTTTCGGTGTGATGATGCCACCCTAGCCAGTCCCTTCCTTTCTCTCTTTCATTTGGCGCAATTGCTCTGAGGCACTTTCATCTGATTTTTGGTATTCGGGGAGAGAGATTCGTTGGGTTGTTGATTGGAAAGGCATTTTGTGGTTGTTAGAAGCTACTTTGTTGCAGCAAAGGTCTGGTCAGGAACAGCGAAAGCCAGCCTTTGACTATACAACCTCAATCTAAGGCTCGTAGTTGATTCCTGAAGGGAATTACCTGGGCAGCAGCACATTCCGAGGCCCTGATTAAGGGAGTGGCCTCATTGCAAGGGGTTTTCTGTGGCAATTCAAAGATGTTGAAGGTATTGGTATTCCTGAGGGAGCAATTCAAAGATGTTTAAGGCATTGGTTTTCGTGAAGCAGCGAAGCACTAACAGACAGTGGAACCCTACTTGTAGCAGCACCCAATTAGGAGTGCATCTCTGTGACAACATAACCAGCTAGGGCAGCATAACCCTTCTTGAGGAAGCAAGTCACCCAGAAACCTATTCTCTATAGCAGCGAGGCAATAGAAGAGCAGCAGAATACTCTAAGGAGTTAGTACAGTATCTCTGTGTTGACTCTGTTGAGCCATGGTTATCATAAATGTCAACCCAAGCAGCAGCCAAAAGAAGCCCCACTTTCGATGACAAAAACAACAAGGTCGAGCAGGGTTTTTGGGATCAGGATCATCATCATTTGATTCTCCTCGTCATGCTGTTTCTGATGATACGTGGTATGTCTCCTAATTCCTCACAGTTGAGTTACGCTTCTTAGAAGATTGTTTCCCCATTCTTGGTCAAGAAGCCCCAAAGGTTATGCCACAAGCAAATTTTTTATTCAAGAAAAATAAAAATATAATGGGCTCAGTCAAAACATGATTTTATTAAAGCGCAAAAGCAACCAAAATTAAATTATAGTCAACCTCCAAAGGAAATAATTTTTGCTCCAAATTTAAAATTTGAATTTTAATCTTTCCCCCCCATTTGCATAAGTCAGCTTCCCTCCAATTTTTCAAGTCAGCTCCATTAAGGGATCTGCCCTTTCTCCTCTATAAAATGGCACTTGTTTCCTCCACAAGTATGCATTAAAAATGCTGATCTTGTACAAGTTATCTCGCTGATCTCTCTGCAGCCTTGTGTAGTTTGGCATATCTGAAGTTGGTCAAAGATTTGAAGCAGCTTCGTTGGGGTTTCTTTGTTTGTCTTTGTTAAAGGGCTTTGCTGGGGTGTTTTGAGCATCACTGTGGCCATTCGACCTTTTTCTTGAAGCTGATCCAGGTGGCAAATGCTGTGTTACACCTTCAAAAATTGTTGAGACTGGTTCATAAATTTCTGAGGCCTAATCGGCCCTCCTTTGGCAACAAGTCTGTGACAGTTCTGAGGCACTGTTCGAGCTTAGAAGGTTTAAGGAGAAGCTTCATGCACAGGTGTGGCCTTTTTTTCTAGCAAGATTTCAACCCTTTTCTTAGTCTGATTTTTGGCCTACACTGTGACATGAATGGGGCATTGCTATTCGCCCTAGAGAAGGAGACTGAGGCTAAACCGGAATTCACCTGTAACATCTTTTGAAGACAGAATTCGCTGACGCATTTTTGTTTCATCTGTTGGTGATTCTCACTCTTTGAAGACAGCTCCATGAAGTATTCTGGCAATTTTTTGAGGCCATGAGAGTTCAGGTTTTTCTGAGTAAGAGTATCATCTTCCATCTCTGATTTCTGTGGGTTTTCTGAAGCAGAGTATTTGAGGACTGCTGAGAGGGTTTTGGCTGAGCAAAACGATGCAATGTGACCTAAGATATCTGAGTCCTTATGCCAGTAGTATATGCATCTTCGTTGTGAGTCGTGACCTTTTGAGGCATCCATCCAAGCTCATCTGACGCGTGTTCTCATTATCTATTTTGATCAGAATTTCAGCCTCATTCCTATGAATAACAGTGACATTTTTCAGGCATAAAATCTTCTTTTAATGACAGAATCTGATACAAGCTTGACTCAGCATTATTGGTAAGACTTGTTTGATCCTTTTTGTATCACTTTTGTGATAGATCTGGGCTGTTGTGAGGGCATACATCATTGTGTTGCATTCTGGCATTCTGAGGGTTCCTACAGTAGCATAAACTATACACTTATTTGAACTACATTGAAACTATTTGGACTCCTCAACTGTTAGAAGCCCTAATACGTGTCCTTCAGAGGAAGTATTATAGGTAGATATAAGTGAGGCCGGCCCAGTAATTGTCTTGAAGTCTCTCAATTGTTATTCATTGCACTTTTGTGGCAGACTCACTTTCTCTGGGTTACTCTTAGCGGACCTTATTACTAATGTGGACTATTTCAGAGTGTCTCTAAGAGTTTCCTAAGATGAATATTAATATGCTATTATGCTATAAGGTCATTGATCAGATTCAGATCCCCTTGTGAAGAGGCCCTATCTACAGCAGACAAAAGCAAGGACAAGATAAGAGCAGAAAAGGTAAAGATTGAAGACATCAGTAGTATATTTCAGAGACTCCAAGCAGCCAGCAATTCTGAAGGCATCTACAGGTACAACAGTGGCAGAGGACTAAAGGTGCATAGAAGGAATATTTGAATTGAAGTCAGTGAATTTCAGTTACATTGTTATATTATTTGGCAGCAGTTTTGAAGAAGTCTGATTTTCATTGAGCAGGAAGGGTTTTATAGAATATCATTGTAAGTGGGTCATTGTCCCTGGTACGAGAGCCCACAAACTGTTTCTCTGTTTTATAATCATATTCAGGGTGGTTACGTGGTGCAAGGCAGGAGAGTGAAGTCTCCTTCAGGTTGAAGCCTAAAAATACTTCAGGGTGGCAGGGTGGTGCTAGGGAAAATTGGAGCTTGCAAGGTGATGGAGCATCTTATCAATTGTAGCTGATAAAACCAGGGCATTAGAGCTTCCTTCTAGCTGGAGCATGTAAAACCAGGGTGCAGGAGCATCTTTTCAGGAGTTGGAGTTACCTAATAAACTTGAATGTTTTTCTATAGTACTAGGGAGTTGGGGCTTCCCATTCAGTTGGAGCTGAAGCATTTTTGTACTCACAGAATATTAGAAAAGCATTCAGTGGTTTTTCTCCCAGGCGTGTTTCCACCTAAGAACTTTTGTGTACTGCTATTGTGATGTGTTGTTGATTACTGTTCTATTGTTCATGCTCTAAGAATTTTATAATTAACTAATTGTATGTGAAAAATTGATTCATCCCCCTCTCAATATTTCCAACACTCTGAGGTCTTATATGGCTGCTGGATATCCTTGTTGCACAGTAATACTGTCAAAGAAATCCTTGGGTCCTAAATTGACAGCAGAAGCAAATTGTGGCATACAATAAGTCCACCAAATAACCACAGGCTTCATAATCAACTTCCACGTCGGAACAAGAGTATAGGGCAACTAGATCTATCTGGTACAATAGTATAAGATGGCAGAAGTTACACTACAGGGTACATTGGACTTGTGAATTAGTTTTATTGTATAAACTACTGGTAGAGAGAAATAACTAGGGTACATTGGACTTGTGAATTAGTTTTATTGTATAAACTACCGGTAGAGAGAAATAACTATGTGCATTCAATATTGTCACTATTATATGCAACCAGGTTTACTGGTGTAGGAGCAGCTGTTAATTGAAATGGATGTGAACTATTGATGTATTGTGCAAACTATTGCTTACCAACATTGTTATGTACTCTATATCTTCTCTGTTGGATTTAAAAGGAAATATTGTAGAATTTCTCTCATAATCTTGTAACCCTAAGGGCAATAATTCCCTAGGGACATTACAGTGTTATCAAAGTTCTGTATCCTGCCAACCTGAGGGGCTAACAATGATATCTAGTTTGTTCGAGTGAGTGACCAACACCCTTTTGAATCAAAGTGGTGATTCCTCCCAGCCTGTGAAAGCAATCATGAGCAAGTGGAAGGAGTTGTAATGTCCCTTTCTAATCTTAGAAGCAAAAGGAAGTTGAGTCTTACCCTATCCAAATCCTATGGGCTATTGACGGGAAAAACCAGGGCGTTAGAGCTTCCTTCCAGCTGAAGCATGTAAAACCAAGGTGCAGGAGCATCTTTTCAGGAGTTGGAGTTACCTAATAAACTTGAATGTTTTTCTATAGTACTAGGGAGTTGGAGCTTCCCATTCAGTTGGAGCTGAAGCATTTTTGTACTCACAAAATATTAGAAAAGTATTCAGTGGTTTTTCTCCCAGATGTGTTTCCACCTAAAAATTTGTTGTGTACTGCTATTGTGATGTGTTGTTGATTACTGTTCTATTGTTCATGCTCTAAAAAATTTATAATTAACAAATCGTAGGTGAAAATTTGATTCATCCCCCTCTCAATATTTCCAACACTCTGAGGCCTTATATGGCTGCTGGATATCCTTGTTGCACAGTAATACTGTCAAAGAAATCCTTGGGTCCTAAATTGACAGCAGAAGCAAATTGTGGCATACAATAAGTCCACCAAATAACCACAGGCTTCATAATCAATTTCCAGGTCAGAACAAGAGTATAGGACAACTAGATCTATCTGGTACAATAGTATTAGATGGCAGAAGTTATGCTACAGAGTACATTGGACTTGAGAATTAGTTTTATTGTATAAACTACTGGTAGAGTGAAATAACTATGTGCATTCAATAGTGTCACAGTGTCACTATTATATGCAACCAGGTTTACTGGTGTAGGAGCAGCTGTTAATTGAAATGGATGTGAACTATTGACGTATTGTGCAAAGTTGCAAACTATTGCTTACCAACATTGTTATGTACTCTATATCTTCTCTGTTGGATTTAAAAGGAAATATTGTAGAATTTCTCTCGTAAACTTGTAATCCTAAGGGCAATAATTCCCAAGGGACATTACAGTGTTATCAAAGTTCTGTATCCTGCCAACCTGAGGGGCCAACAATGATATCTAGTTTGTTCAAGTGAATGACCAACACCCTTTTGAATCAAAGTGGTGATTCCTCCCAGCCTGTGAAAGTAATCATGAGCAAGTGAGAGGAGTTGTAATGTCCCTTTCTAATCTTAGAAGCAAAAGGAAGTTGAGTCTTAGCCTATCCAAATCCTATGGGATATTGACGGGAAAAATAAAGGGGTCACCATAATAAGATAAATAATAATTAAATAGAAAGGGTAAAAAGTCACTTTCGGGGAATTAAGTGACCCATGGTATTCAGAGAGGGAATTATTATAAAAAAGGGAGAAGGCGATTGAAGGAGGGATTTTAGCACAAAATTAATACAAAATTGGTCACAAAACATAGCAAAAACTTTTTCCCAACAAATTCTATCTCTTAAGAAAATTAGGGCATCCTTTAACAAGAAATCAACCCACAAAGAATACATAGAAAATACAACAATGGAACCTAGTGACTCGGCCCCTCATAAATTCGACTTGCACCTGTGCTAGTTGTCCTCTACAAATTTGACACTCCTATAGCAACTCAACCTCCTCCCAAGTCTGGAATTTACCCTCTCGACCTCCCCAAACTCTCAACCTAATTTCCTAGAACTTAGCCTCCCTAAACTCTCAGCCTAATTCCCTGGAACGCAGCCTCATACTCCATATTGCAAACCTTTGGCCTTGTCGCAAAATCTAGGACACCTAGTGCAAAGTAACACTATGCAAAACCAAACCTTATGGCAACAAGTGAAAGGGTTGTGATCATCACCTTAGCAACCTTTCTCCAACTCTTTAGTGAAGCTCATACCTAGTAGACACCCATCAATCTTCGAGTACCACACTCTTGGTGCTTGCTTGAGTCCATATAGTGCCTTTTTTAACCTGCATAAATGAGACTCTCTTCCATGCACCTAAAATCCTTGCAGTTGTTCAATGTTTAACTCTTCCTCAATTACCCCATTGAGGAAGGTTGTCTTCACATCCATGTGATACATCCTCCACCCCGCCTCTAAAGCAATAGATATAACAGCCTTGACAAAAGTATACCTAGCGAATGGAGCAAATGTTTCCTCAAAGTCCACTCCCTCCTTCAAGAAGAACCCTCTCGCCATGAACCTAGTTTTATGCTTCTCAATACTGCCATCTGCAGTGTGCTTAATCTTGTAAATCCACCTAGAGCTAACCATTGATTACCCCTCTAGCCTACGCACAGTGTCCCACACATCATTTTTCATGATGGAGGCATACTCCTCCACCATGCCATCCCTCCAAACCTACTAGCCTACAATCTCCTCATAGTTGCTAAGCTCAAAGTCAATGATGTCACTCATGAGCGAAATATAACTAGGAAATAGTCTTGGTGGTTTTCCCTCCTTGAAAGTGCTCCTAGAAGCCTCCACATGCTCCTCACCATCTCTTGATGTGTGCTCAAGCCATCACAACCTCCTCACAAAGGTAGAGGGACCCTCCAACTCCTCCTCCTAATCTGAAGACTAAGTTCTTGTTGCTCGTTATATTGGTCTCTCTTCAACCTTTGATGCCTCTCGCTCCTTATCCTCTGTCACTACTAGAAAGGATTCATATGACTTCCTAAAGGCTCGACCCTCCTCGAACTTAACATCCCTGCTCACCACAATCTTCCCCTACAATGGAATGTACACCCAATACACCTTTGAAGTCTCATTGTAACCCACAGAAATGCCCTTATGTGCTGAGGGCTCTAGCTTCGTCCTCTTCTTTGAAGGTACATGGATACATATCGGATCCCCGAAGATACGAAAATGCCCAACCTCCGGTTTCACCCCTATGAATGCCTCCTCGTGAGTCTTGTCCTCCAAGAACTTGTAAAAACTCATGTTCTAAAAGTACACTATTGTGTTGCAAGCCTTTGCCCAAAGAAACATCGGTAGGTCCTGATCATAGACCATTGTCTTGGAAGCTCCAACAAGGGCCTTATTCTTCTTCTTTGCAACCCCATTTTGTTGTAGGTTGTAAGGCACTATTAGCTCCCTTTTGATTCCTATCTCCTTGCAAAATTCTTCAAGTCACTGAAGGTATACTCCCCCACATTGTCTAACCTCAAAACTCTGGACTTTTCCTCTGTATCTAGTTCTCCACGAGAGTTGTAAACTCTCAAAACCAACTGAAGTCCTAATTCGTGGCCTTCATGAAGTAAATACATCTCCTCCTAGAGAAATCATCAATGAATGTCACATAAAAGTTGTACCATACACGTGGGACCACACACATTTGAATGTACCAGATCCAATATGCCCTTGGACCTGTTGTCACTGCTAGGAAAGATCACCTTGGCATACTTACCAAGTGTCCGGCACTTACATAGACCCTGCTGCTCTACACTGAACTCTGGAAGATAAGTGACCATCTCCCTCAACATAGATAAGGCTTTATGGTGCAAGTGATGCATCCTTTTGTGCCATAACTCGCATAGACTATCGTTGTCATAAACTAGGGCACGTACAAGCTAACCCATCAACATGTACAAGTTCCCTTCTCTCCTCCCAATCACCCAACATATGCTTGAACTGGACGATCTAGGCTTGACAAGTACCTATCCATCTCAAAAGAAAACCATGTACCACTTGTCCTCCACGACTGAGATTGTTAAAAGGTTCATCATTAACCCTAGAATTCACGATAGCTCCGTCATCTCTGGGCAGCCCCTGATTCGGGTCACTTCCCCCCCACCTCCTGCCACCTCTTCTCAGACAAAGATATCAGGGAGGCAATATGGACGATGAATAGCAGCAAGGCAGCAAACGAAGAAGGCTTCCAGGCAGAATTCTTCAAGCACGGACTTCACCCTCTAGTAGGATATCTAGTGGACCTTTTCAACCAGGTGGTTCGTGATGGATTTTCAGATAGCTAGTCACACCACATTATCTACCTGATCCACAAGTCAGGGACTACTTCTGATCCCAACAATTACAGAACAATCATGGTTGGGCACACATTCTCCAAGTTATATGCCACAGTACTTCACAGGAAACTCCCCAACTTTCTTGAGCAGAGACAACTCGGGGCCAAGCAGGTTTTCGTCCAGGCCACCAAACGATCGACCACATCCTCACTCTCCGAGCGGTGATCGAGGAGGCCAGGCATCGATCCTCTAAAGTGTATTGTTGCTTTGTAGATTTCCGGAAGGCCTTTGACTCAATCCTAAGGGAAGATCTTTTCCAGAGGCTAAGGGAGATTGGTATTTCCTCGACTCTCCTGAATGCCATCATGCGTCTCTATGAGGCCATCCTTGGTCGTCTCCGTATAGTAGGAGGATTGTCGAATTTCATCCGAAGCACCATTGGAGTCAAGCAAGGATGCCCCCTTTCACCTACTTTATTCGGGATATATATCGATGAGCTTGAGTCCTTCCTCCGGAAGCATATCAAGGATACAGATGGATGCCTTCTCCACCAGGTCCTGATTTTTATCCTCCTCTTTGCTGACGATATTGCTCTCATTGCCTCCTCCCAAGAAGGCCTCCAGAGACAACTAGATGCACTCGCTGCTTTTTGTGACCGGAGGCATCTAACTGTAAACTTGGGTAAGGCCAAAGTGATTATCTTCAATGGAGTCAAAAAATCGTCAGATTTTCGCTTCCTATTTAAAGGGGAAGAGATCGAGATTGTCAGCACCTATACATATCTGGGAGTTCAGTTTTCAAGACCTCGCTTCAGCCTGCGACCAGCCCTTCAACCTCGGATCAACAAAGGGTACGGCTCCCTAGCACTTCTGGAGAGACAGTGTTTCCGACACCACTTCCAGGACATCTCGTCCAAAATGAGCATCATGGACACCTTGATTCGCCCTGCAGTGCTTTATGGCTCAGAGATTTGGGGTCCCTCTCTTCTAGAACCAAATTGGGCTTCAGTGGAACGTGTCCAGACCCTCCTTTTGCGTCGTTTCATCATATGCAAGCAGACAGTTCCCCAACACATCATTCTAGCTGAGTTCGGGGCTCGGCCTTTTCGTCTAGAGGTAATTTTCAGATTAGTGTCCCTCCTGCACAAACTCCGAGGATTGGCAGACACGAGAAAGGGTCGTGACAGATACCCGTATTTAGCATATTGCTCCTCCGAGCACATCGCCCGCATGCAGACATGCCGATCCAAATGTTGGTACACTAGGGTGACAGATATTCTGAAGGCCTCTGGAATTCATATTGACCACCTCCCTCCTTTTCAGTACTCTCTGAATGCTCTTGGCCATCTTCTTCCCAATCAGCGAGAGCTGAATAAAATCATTAAGGATGATATTTACAGACGATACATTCAGACTACATGGATCAATCCTCCCGATGGGCTGCGCCCAAAAATGACCTTCTACGCAAAGCACTGCCTGGAGATCAAAGATGGGCTCATCATCAGACCTCAGTACACGTTCCAACATTGGATGCATGCCCTTAGAATCCCCCTCGGGTAGTTCAGAGTCGGTTCTCATAGACACCAGGTGGAAACAGATCACCACATTGATAGGGCAGACAGGATCTGCCAGCTCTGTCATTTACAAGAGATAGAAACAGAAACACATTTCATCTTCGGATGCCCTTCATACTACGAGATCCGAGGCCATTTCCATTGTCTCTTTAGGTCTTCTCAGATCTTGTCCAGCTTCGTCAGATATGTTGATCCGAGATGCCTAGCACTTTACCTCCAGGAGGCTTTCATATTTCGAGCCCGTTTTCTACAGCCTCCTACCAGACCAGACACTACGCATAAGATCACGGACTTCTTTAGGGCACTAGCCTCAGCACGGGGCACCAAAAGAAACATGGACCATCCCACTAATACCGAAAACAGATCAGTGCGGTCCCGAAGGGGCCGACCCACCAGACTGCAGCAGCGCCCCAGGATTAGTTCCACCCCAGGGAGGCGTCGTAGAACTTCCAGGCGGCATCATCGACAACCCAACGTATCTACAAAACAAAAAACTTTGACAAGCTTCCCTCAGTTTTCTTCTCTCGACCTCGGATGTTAGGAGTAGGGAATAGTCAGGGGACCCCCCCCCCCCTCTTCTTCTTCCTCTTCTTCTTCTCTTTCATCTCTGCCTTATCGCAGCGCTCTGCTTCGAAGTTGAGAGCTCCTTACTACTTCATTTACATTTTAGATGTATTTCCTGCTTTTAAAGAAATGTTGAAGGGGGTCGTTTGGTCCACCGACTTGCATAATGTAATCATTGTAACCGACAGTCCCGTTGACCTACTATGGTCATTTGTTGGACATTAATAAAATTATCTTATCTTATCTGTCACCTACATGTTGAAATTGGGGCAGTTATGGCATGAATTTCTAGTAGGAACCCACCTACCCCAAGAGAAGCCCACCTTGACCCAAAAGAAGAATTCTAAATTAGATAAAGAAATATTATAATTTATATGGCACAAATTGGGCATGCAATCTTTAAGGAAAAATATATTTAAATATTATGGAAAGCAAATTTGAATTATGGTTTCTCTCCAATTCACAAGTCAGCTTGCCCCAAGGGATGAATCCCTTCATATGCATGATCAACTATAAATTGCCAATTTTTGTGGCTCATTTCAATACGCAACAATTTCACATTCTGAGGCTTATATATCTTTGAGATTCATATGTTTTTGAGGCTCTAGGGTTTGGATATGATCTAAGGTTCATATAGATTCACTCTCAGGCTCGCACTCCATTTTGTAGCTCATGTTGTATACTCTGAGGCTCGCACTACACTCTGTGGATCACATTCTATACTTTGTGGCTTGCAATTATTATTTGTGGCTCGTATGCACTTTCTGACACACATTATTTTCTGTGGCTCACAATCTTTCAGTGGTTCACACTATTATACAATGGCCCGCATTCTCACAATGACTCGTAATTCAACCGTGTCTCACATATCATTCTTTGTGGTTCGTGTGCTCAACTATGACTCACATTTTTGTCGAAGTTCGCACACTATATTATAGTGGCTCGCATTTCTATTGAGTGGTTTTCATTACTCTATATGTGGGTGTTGGAAATACTGAGAGTGGGGGTGAATCAGTATTCCTTAGCAATTAGCACTTTTAAATCTTTTCAGAGCATTAGTTAATCTTCAATTATTATTAATGTTTATGCAGTAATAACAGTAAATAAAATAACACAGTATGCACAAGAATTTTAGGTGGAAAACCCCCTCTCGGCCAAAAACCACCGAATGCTTTTCTAATAAATTCTTTAATCTTCAGCCCCAACTCAAATGAAAGCAACAACTTCCTAGAATTCTAGAAAAGCATTCTTCTCCAGCTCCCACTGGAAGGACACCCCAACGCCCTAGTTTCTTCAATAATCAATTGAATGGATGCCCCAACACCCTCGCAAGCCACAACTTGTCCTAGCAGCACCCTACCACCCTGAAGTATTCACAGGCCCCAACCTATAGGCAACTTCATACACCTGCCACCCTATATTGACTGAAATGAGACAAGAGTGTGGATTCCCGTACCAGGGACAACGATCCACGATACAATATGATTTACAATGATTTTCACTGAACACCCAATCACACTATGACCTCAACCCAACCATGACATCATCCCAACAGACTCCTATACCTCCCAATAATGCCTTTTCGACTCTAGGTAGATTGACTCTTTTACAATAATGACTCTTCGAATGATGACACTTTTACAAATGACTCCTGTTGACCCTGCCACCTGCACCTACCTACAAGTCAGTGAGAAAAGCCTTCAACCCCACAAGGTGTGGTTGGTGGCAGGGAACTCAAAGAAGGGGCTGTCACACTAATCCCAACTCTCTCCGTTTTAGCTATCTCCTAGGTTAGCTAAGGGGGGTGGTCCCTAATGAAAAGTTAAGCTAAAAACAAAGATGTGAGTTTCTAGGAGAATTTATTAGAGTTAAATAGATTGTTTATCTAAGATCTACAAGCAAAACCTGATATGAGCAATAGCCATTAACACATGAGATAAGCATGAAACACATAAACAACCAGTGTCTTCAAAGCGTTGCTCTTTAAGAAATGAAAAAAAAAATATTGTATTTTTTTTAGCTTAGAATGAAGTCAAATGCTTTCAAATGAAAGAAGACAATATGTGATAATTTTTCAAGATAGAAAATAAGCAAAGGGCTCAAGAAACCCCCTCTTGAGTAAATCTTTTGATGTCTTATGAGATTGTTGGCTTGAACAACTTGTGGGACCTTTGATATCCTTGGAGGTGACTATTCCAACCGA
>APFE031630389.1:224291-241274 GCA_000404065.3 Pinus taeda | reverse complement strand
CTCACACTCCAATAGAGATGGCAACCTATCCCTTGAAAACACAAAAATGCTTGCAAACCAATTGTTAGTGCAAAAGAGACTTGGCATATAGAGACCAAGTTGAGCTTGTCATTCAACCGAGAATGACAAGCTACAAGAAGTGTACAAAATATACCAAGCCCAAAGGAGATTTGAGATAGCTGCAAATCTCTCCTCCCTAGACAATAATGCCCTCGGGCAAATGCACAAAGAAAAACAACTAGATAGCAAATATGAAATCAAATGAATATCAAATGACACAGGTATACCTCATCAACCAAAGCATGCACCACAAAAGAAGCCAGTAACCCCAAAGACTTTTATTTATTTATATGAAAGGTAAGTACAAAATCCGGCAGAGTCTCCGCCAGCCCAACAACTCGTTCTATGATTTTACAATAAGAGCCCAAGGCTCCCATAAATAGAGAAATGGGAGGAGATCCCAATGCCAAGAGACAATGACAAGTGTAGCAAGTGACAATCCCAATGTAAAACGAATTTGTACAAGTGGCTTAGAGGACTGCTGTAGGTGGCAGCCTTGACTGCTGTAGGATTTTATGAGGCTGCCATGTGTTTCCAAATTGTTGTGTTAACTACCTCTAAACTGCTGGTAACTGTGCGTATTGGCTGCCTTTGTAAACATGCTGGGACTGCCAACGTAACTGTTGATTGACTTGCGTTAAACTGCTGTGACTACCCACGTTAACTGCTGCCCACGTTAACTGCTGACCTGCGTATATACCTGTTGCTGCCCACGTGGAAGCTGTGACAACTGCGTTGAAGATTGACTGGGCCAGCGTGTATCCAAACTGCTGATTGGCTGAGTGGGCTGCCAACGTAACTGTTGAGTTATATGCGTACGGGCTGCGTTGTGCGTATATTTGCTGAGTGGGCTGAGCTGCGTACGGACTTTGATTGGGTAATACATATACCATGGAGGGGTGAGGTGGGGTCCATACCCCACTCACTTTACTTTATACTTTCAACCTTTTATAACATTCGATTTTGAATTAAATCTGATCATTGAACTTTAGCCATACGTATGAACTCAACGTGGGCCCAGTTTGACTTTGACTTGACTTGCTTGGCACTTTGACTTTCTGTTGTACCTTATGTGGTGGGCCCCACATTGTTTGCCACATCACCCTTGATTCTCTGCTTAATTTCCATGTCAAAATTTGACTTATTTTGACTTTTGGAAAAAATTATAAATTTTTCCAATTATTGAATTTATTTATTTTTTTCTTATTTTTGCCACTGATATTAGGAAAATCGGCTTTTGAGGGACTCTGAGTCATTTTTTGACCCCCAAGGTAGGCTCTAGGAGAATGCTGGGCCTCCAAGGATGAATTTCGAGTGGTCATATGCCCCAGACATTTCCTAAGGCCACTTATTTATGCCTTTACATAAAAAATAATTAAAAAATCCCGTTTTGCGGGAAATTTTTAACTATTAAAAAATCCTACTTAGACCTAGCCAAATTCCACGAAACTTTTTTGTGTGATCTAGTATGGTAATATACATCGACCCTAGACACTAAGATGTGTCAGGGGCTCAATCTTCAAACCGTCACCTCGGCTTTGGGGTAAAAATGAGTGAAAAAATCCAGAGAATTATCCGCCCCTGAAAAAGAAGGGATAATTAACTGGATAAAAAAAACACTCCAAGGTGTACTCGTTTGCTGATCGAGTCCCACATCCTAGGCCTGTTACAAATTCAAAAAAATCATCATACTAGCATCACTTATTACAATTCCCCGCAGGGTGTGGAATCTGGGTACAAAGAAGAAAAATGATGAGAAGATAGAGGTAGAGTTAAAAAACTCTGTTGACTGATGACATCTGATGGTACAAGTGTCCTCTGGATCATCCTTGGGCATGGAGTCTTCACATAATCATCAGGTGCTACTCCAGTAGTCAACAACTCCTTTACAACTTTACAATGATGACACTTTTACAAATGACTCTTTTACAACTTTACAATGATGACTCTTGGCCTTGACACTTATTCACAATATACGGATAGTTGTCATGTCTTCAAAGGATGTCCCGCTATAATTCTTCCTTTGATTTGATACTTCTACTCTTGAATTCTTGCTTCAAGTTGTACTTGAATCTTTTTCTACCTGCATACAAAATTGGCCCGGCGAAACCAATCCCAAAACCAAACAAAATACCCTTCAACTTACCTTTGCTTGCAAAACACATGTAAGTGCATAATAATGAATAAATACAAATTAAAATTACAATGTGTACTTGAAGTGTGCTTGTCACTTTTATTTTGACTTGTTGCAGCAGTAGACAAAGACTCCCACTCTTGATATAGGCCTAGACTCTATGCAAGACTATATCCAAAACTGACCTAAAGATATATACAATAAAAACTGATGACAGACCCTGTATGTACTTACATTGTCCTACAAAAACATATGTCAGAGATGATACTCAAAATTCAAATGTAAACACTAATCATACATACCTTGTTGTAGGAGACTTACCCTTCACTGTTGATGTGTGGTCCTTACTGCAGTGATCCTTGAATGCATGCTTTTTCTTGCCTTCTAGGAGCTCGATATTGAATCTGTTGTATCTATGTAAGTTTGCATCTCCAAGGTCTGAAATTTCGTCCTGTGGTAGCCCTCTGAGTTCTCTTTCCAACCCCACAGGTCTGATCAAGATTGGATTCTTCAAGGAGAGTTATGTCCAATCTCCCACGATGACCTGATTATAGACTGGTTCAATAGCACGAACTTGTATGAAGTGTCACCTGTCACTGTTGCGACCTTCGGCCCTAAAAACGCTACTCAACAAACTACAGTCTGTCCTCTTTCTGTGACTATTTACGAAATTTGAATCCAATGCTCAGAGAGAAAGTTATGATGATTTTCCCAACGTCACCTATTTGACATGAAATTCGAGAGCCTACAAAAACCCTAACTTCCTAAGATCATATCTCAGAAAATATAGTGAACCAAGATCTAAAATTCGGTCACGAGGTTCATCAAGATTTCGACTCAAATGGGTTTTAATTTCAGCGTTTGAAGTTTTGCAGAAAATAAGTTATAGCGAAAATGCCATGATGACATGTTTGAAGTCACAAAATACCTACTAGAGGAGGATATGAGGGTCATTATTTATATGGATGTCTTGGGTTGAGAGGGTCCTCAACAAGTGAACGTTGGAGGGATTTTAGGAGCAAAAAAAAATTATTAATTATTGACTATTCAATGACCACAACCAATTATGAGTGCCATGCCACAACCCCATAGGGTTTTAGCCCACTCACTGGGGTTACTAACAAACCGTGAAGAATTACTTGGCGTGCCATATATCAACAGAAACATTTCAACGAGTAGAATCCATCTAGAAGATCCTTGACTCAGAATTGAGTAAGTTATCAAGTCAAAATGCCCATGCAAGATCGGGGTAGCCGCTGGTGCTGCTTGGGTTGACATCAATGACAACCACTGATCAATAGTGGGTCACTCCTATTGTGGTTCTCATCAAATTACAGTGGCTCGTATATTGTGGCTCATGTTACTTCAATGTGACTCATATTAATTCTCTATGGGCTCGTATTTATGCTCCATGTAACTCATATCACATCTCTATGGTGGCTCACATTTGGTATGACTTGCATTCTCTATGGTACACATTCCAGTTGCACACATTCTCTGTTATGAATCACATTTCCATTTGTGCCTTGCATCTATCTTTCAGCGTGCTTACATGTCTTAATGGATCGCATATCTTTGTGACACAATGACGATGACAGAGTCTTGATTGTGACACTGTTACCTAACAGTAACCTTGATGATAATGAGTCGATGATCTATATGACAGTGAGATAGCTACATAATCTGACAATGATCTAAAGACAAGGATGTTTGACAGTGATCTAATATAGCAATGAAATTATGTCTATAATATATGTTTGTGTTTTGATATATGATAGTCAAGTAGTATAGTATACATATTACAGTTGGGCAATAATACATATGACGGTATGGGGTGACAGTAACTCTTATGATGACTAATAGTGATAGTGATCTTTGTTGTGGCAATAACCTTTAATATAACCTTGATGTGACAGTAACCCTAATATGATAATAAACATATGACAGTAAACATATGGCAGTAAACCTTGACGCGTGACAATGATCTATATGTATAGCAGTGACTTTGATGTCGGACAATGACATTATGTATATAACAGTGACTTTGATGCGAGACAGTGACATTATGTATATAACAATGACCTTGATATCGAACAATGATCTATACATATATAACAGTGACCTTTGATATGGCAATGAACTTTGGTATATAGCAGTGAAACTCTGATCTATGATGATGATGATATGACAGTGATGGTATATCCTCTATGACAATGACAGTGATAGAGTGACATGGAGGCTTGTGCCTGCCTCTCTAATATACTTATTTGTTGTTGGATTGGACATAGGTGGCCTAATGTCGATGATGATAAAAGACTTATGTCTCATTATATTGGTACTTTGTATCTCAGTTGAACATTTGATGAATATCTAATAGAAGAATCGAAGAATCTAGTTGGGATTTCCCCCTTGTGGGGTTTTGCCCTGGTCTCTGACCTAAATCATGGTGTCTCTATTGAGTATGCTTTTCTTTTGTTATTCCTCACTGTTCTGTTGCATTGTTGATGTTATTGTTCTCTCTATATAATTCCTAATAATGATATGATGTAATGGGGTGAAGGTAATGCGAAAATTATGAAAAATGTTTAAAAATGCAATTATCTACAACAGAGAACAATATAGCCCTAAAAATTAACACTACAAAGGCTCTCCTTGCTTTAGCTAAAACTAGATAGTCTCAGCGCCTTTTACTGCACACAAGGCATTGTATCCAAGCTCCATATGTAGTACTGACTCTTCCTTTAAAATGTTGGTGAACAAATTTCGTGACCCTGTCATGTGACAAGAAGCTCCACTATACATGAACCCACACCCTTGTTTATGGTGCAGAAGGGCAAGACACTAATGAGAATTGCTTCTCGAACCTAGAGGCAAACTCGTTGATTTGTGATTTTTCTAAAGCTACAAACTATGTCTTTCCATTGATCTTCTTTTTGTTTAGACATTGACCTACGTAGTGGCCACACTTGTGACATGTAGAGCACTTAACTTTGCTCAAGTGCTTTTCCCTATCCTGTGAAGTAGTTACCCCAATCACATTCTTCTTGGGCTTCACCTTGCCCTTCGTTGCCTGGATCACAAGGGCAAGGTTCTCATCATCATCTTCTATTGGCCACCAGGAAGAGACTCCCTCAAATCTCCTCCTAGATGAAGTCATCCCACAACCACTCTTGGTCTAGAAGTTTCTCTCATGCCACAATAATAAATTAATGATGTACAAATGTGTAACTAGGTTCGGTCTTCATAATGTCTACTATAATCATGATTTTATATATTTGTTGAAAAGAGAAAAAGAAATTTATTATTTTCATTCTTGATGCATGGGTTTCATGCCCAAGGTAAATCTATTTGTAGGTCAAGCACCCATTGAGTGCTTCTATGTTTGTCATACAATTATGAAGTCAAAAGAGTCATTGTCATACATGTAAGACCCCTTTGGGCATATTATATTGTGTAAAAGAAATTTATTAGTCATAAAAGACCCTCCAAGACCTTGTCAACGAGCTGCAACAAGTTGGCCTACATGGAAGAGCAAGTCCGCCTCATGAAGGGCTATTCGACCACCTTTTGAAGCCTATATATAAGAAGACATCGACCTCACTTGAATATCATCCATCCAACTCTCAAGAAGTTCAATCAAGGCAAGAAAGAAGACCAAAAGAAGAGCGAAATATAGGAAAAGAAGATAGAAGAAGAAAAAACGAAGTTTTGGATCTGTTTCTGGGCTATTCTACTTTACACGTACAAGATCTAGAGCATCATCTTATTGCACCTAGAAAGGTTGAAATTATGTCCCTCTTTGCAAGTCAAATTACTAAGGAAGAAGAAGATCGATAAGTGAAGGAGTAATCACCACACATGCAAGAGCTGTAATCACCACACATGCAAGAGCTCGGGTTTCTACATTAGTCAAAGTTGTAGAAGAAACTGCTAGGGTCAAAGTTGCAAAAACTGTCAGGATCGAATTTGTTGGAAAGTTGTTGGACAAAATTACTAGAAAATTGTTGGAAGTCAAAGTTGTTGGAAAAGTTGTTGGGGTCGAAGATGCTGAAGTTGTTGTTGGAAGGTCAAAGTTTGTTGTTGTAAGTTGTGTAAGGAAAGCTCGTCAAGAAGGAAGGTTGACTTGGTCTTGAAGGAGTCTTTGTCAAGGGTCTTAGGCCTTGGAATTCGTCATTTGAAGATTCTATAAGAAGAGAAGAATTCTTGTGGGTTTCCCTCTCAAGAGATGTTTTTTCCCTGGCTTACAACTAACATTTTGTGTCTCCTTGTTTCGTCAATCTTCATTGTTTTGTAGTTGTTTGACGATAGAGAACACTAATAATAATCAAGTGAAAGAAGAAGCTAATCAAGTTAAGTAAAAATACATCACAAGCAGTTAACAAAGTAAAACAAATCATCTATTTAGTTGCCCCTTAGATTTCTCAACATCATATCAAAGCTAAGGTGACAAAACAAGAAGAGACAGCTTGAAGATCATCCACTTGAAAGGAGGATACGTAAGGGTCGAGAAAACTAAGAAACAACAAGGAGTACTCATCTCAAGGATCACATCATCACTACGAGAAGAAGACCTCAAGGACCCTACCTCCACTTAAAGAAAGAAGGACTACATATTTGAAGCATCTTAAAGTCTCCATATTCTACATTTCTACATCCAAAGGAAGCAAGAAGAAGCATTGTCATCATCATCAAAGAAATCAAGGTGATCTCCCTCACATTGAAGCAAAGATCACATCTCAAACATCCTTGAAGAAGATCATCAAGGAAGCAATATCATCAAGAAGGCATCAAGTTGAAGATATAATCATATAAGAGCATCTTCACTTGACAAGTATATTTATATTTATGTCTAAATCTACTATCAAAATGACTTCGTTCTACAAGGAAAGCAATAAACTGGTTGGGTCATCAAATTTCCTTGCATGGAAGACGAGGATAAAATTGATCCTCATAGAGAATGGAGTTATTGAATATCTCAAGGGTTCAATCTCCAAACCACCACAAGAGCAAGCTCAAGCACTATCGAAGTATATGAAAGGGGAAATAAGGGCTCAAAGAATCCTCATAGAATCAATCAAGGATTCCCTCATCCCTTATGTAGCAAAGTTGGAGAAGTCGAAAGATATCTATGAAAAGTTGGTAGAATTGTTTTCCATAAGCACTGCAGGAGAAGTTATATCATTGAGAACCAAATTATACAAAACGAAGGCATCAAAGGAAGAAGGGATAGCCTCATACCTTATGAGGGTGTCTCAAATAAGAGATCAACTACAAGAATTGGGAGAAATAATGTTCCATAAAGAACTGACTACCGTTGTGCTCAATGCACTATCTAATGAATGGGGCAACTTTGTATCAAGTAGCTATGGAAAGAAGGAAGTCACTCCATGTAGTGAACTTTGGTCATTATGTAAGACTGAAGAAACTAGGTTAAAAGGCAAAAGTGATGTTGGATCAAATGAACAAGTTCAAGCACATGTTTCCATGGCTAGGAGAAAAGGAAAGTTTGGGCCTCGGAAAAATAAGAAGATCGATATGTCAAAGATACAATGCTACAAGTTTAATGAATATGGGCACTATAAAAGGAATTGTCCCAAACTCAAGAAGGATAACAAGAAGAGAGAGGAAAGAAATGAAGCCCATGTTACCAAACAAGTGGAAGAATCAGAAAAGAAGAAATCAAAGGAGGAAGTGAAAGATCTCTACCATGACTGAGATAATCTCCTTCACTTAGTTCTTTTCAGTTATAGAAAGCATCACAAGTATGATAGGATGCATGATAGCAAGATAGAGATGACATCATCATAGAAGCATGGAAGGATAGTTGAAGTAGAAACTAGAAAGTATACATGGTTATAGTAGTCATCATGATAGAAAAGTATATATGGTTGGAGGAAAGTCATCTAGCAAGACAGAATATAAAGAAAGGTCATCACACGTCATCATTATTAGAAAGGAGCATATGCAGAATGAGGATCATCGAGATCCTCCACTACAATCTTTATAAGAAGGTTCACCTCTACTTGGAAGAAGCAAGTGTCTCCGTAATTGTCTACATTCCACCTTGTGTGGGATCCATTGTTTAGAAGTATGATGGTATGGTGACAAAGGAGTGCAGCATGTCAAGTTGTTTGAAGTACTTTCATCTTCAAGCAAGGAAAGGAAGCTGCTAGAAGGAAGTCTAAATGACCAAAATGTTGAGAAATCTAGGGCATAGAGATTAAGTGATTTCTCTTTGATTAGTAACTGCTTGTGAATGCTTTTTTCTTTCTTAGATTAGGACCTTCCTTTACTTAGATTATTATTGTTATTTTTCATCAAAAAGCTACCAATGCAAAAACCATACAGAAACAAGAGACGCAAAATATAGGCTATCAAGCAGGGCCAAAACCTCTCACTCTTGAGAGGAAAACCCGAACAAATTCTTCTTCTTGTAGAGATTTCAATTGACGAATACCAAGACCAAGACCCTTGACCTATTTTCCACTCCAAGACCAAGACACAAGTTCCCTAGATGATAATCAACCATGTGCTCCTTCCTTTGTCTCAGCTCCTCTTCCACTTTCACCTCCTTCTGCTTCAAACATTCAGCGACCTAGAATTAGGTCTACAATCCTAATTCAAAAATCCTAACTTGTACATAAGACCTTTTGTTATGCCTTGATTTATTTCGCTTGTGATGAATTCTCCTAGCTTGACTCAACCTTCCTTAAGGCTTGAACTTATCTTAACCTAGTTGCCTTGGATCTCAGCCTTACTGCAGCAGATGATCTCCTCTTTCTTCGCACGTGTGACAGCAAGACCACATTAAAACAGACCCAAAAACCAAAGCTTAGAACTTCGCTCTACTTCCTTCTCCCTTCGTTGATGTTTAGGCTTCCTTCTTTATCTTCTTCGCAATACTTGCAAACTTCAGACCTTGACCGAATTACTTCTCTGAAATTATGTCGTTAAATGGAATCTGAACTGCCCTATTTGTTTGCCCTCATAATAAGCCGACATGACTGCAAGTTGGGTAGACGTGTCATTTGGATAGGTATTATTATCTTTCTTGGAGCCGACTTGAAAGTAGATACCTTGTGCTTGACTTGAAGGACTTTCACACCTATCTAATGACTCATACAAAATGTAACATGCCCAAGAAGGGTCCTTCATACATGACATAGACTCAAATTGAATTTTATGACTAGATGACAAATCCTAAAGGCTCACAATGGGAGCCATCACTAAAATAAAATTCCTTGCTCATGAAACCCATGAGACAAGCATTACAATAATTTTATTTTTCTTCTTTTCATCAATTACATAAAATTACAATTACACGTGTCATTATGAAGACCGAACCTAGTAACACTTTTCAACACAAAAGAAGGAAGATGTATGTATATATTTGATAGATAAAGTCATGACATCATGTATTTGCAGATAGCATGGTTGAATGCTCTATCTCATGAGCATGATCAAAGAAGGATCTCTTCCATTAGTATGATGCATGAAGGCTTGTAAATAATGCGCCTTGAACTCTTCTACATATTGGTAAGATGAAATCAACATAATATGACCTCATATGGAAGATGAGGTGGTTGATAATTATTGTTCTATTGTAGCGGCTACAACCACCCTCCAAAATTTTGCCTTCGCTTTGTTTTGGAGCCTCCCTCCTCAAAATCTCAGCAACATGTCTTGCACTGCTTAGGTACTTGTGTTTCATTCAAGTTTATCTTTCACTTTGCAGCTTATGTTCGCTTACTTGCTTTATCGACTAACCACAAGCTGACCCCCTGAGTTGGTTCACATCCGGTTCTTGCAATGTCTTAGCAAACTACAAAATCCTAGATGCAAACCAACCTTGCTCTCAGAAATTGCATAGAGGAGCCTAGCAATCAGCCCTGCTCTCCAAAAATGCGCAGAGCAGTCCAACAGACAACCTTGCTCAGAGAAATTGCGCAAAACATCCAGACACTAAGCTTCGACTCAGGAATTGCGCAGACCCAGCTAGCAGCTTGTCTTCAACTAGGAAATTGCGCTGAGCATGAGAGGCAACCAGAGCCACTTAGCCCAGGAATTGCGCATAAGCATTCCTTCAGCTGCACTCTGATGCATGTGCCAGCAAATTGCCCAATTCCCTCCAAAACTACGCAATCTTCCCATGCATGCATGGTAGCGTTTTCCCGAAAAAGAAAAAAGCAAAAAACATCCCTAAAAATAGGGATCTATTTTTAGCACTAGGAGTTACACTCAAGTTGATTTTAGAAACTTCCCGCCACTTGTCACTTTTTCATAGATTTTTGGCATTCGCGTCATAAACCTTGAATCTACCAAATCTATTTAAACGACACCCCAGAGCTCATTCTACACATTCGATCTTGGAGCTCTAGCATCTAGGAGTCTTTGACACAACTTTTCCGGGTAAGTTTTGCTTTTCAAGTCTTTTGTCGCTTTTTCTGTCACTTTTATTTCCTTGGCTTATGTGAGTGTTGTTTTGCATCTTTTACTAAACGACTGTTGGCGTTTTAGTTTGTTTTAACCGTTAGAAGTGTTGTTTCAAGTTTTGCATTGTCTTTCTTAAGCATTGCATGCATAACATTGTTTTTGCACTAACAATCGTCGTCGCAGCGACTCTTCCCACTAGCTTCGTTGATCATCTGTTTGACTAATCCCTGCATTAGTTTTGATTGCATGCATGACCATTCACTCCTATCTGCACCATCCTTCACTCATGCATTCAAGTCTACTCGTTTTCAAGTTGCCCTTGGGCAGATCTAGGTTGCCTTAGCTCATATCTTGCTTTTCCCAGCATGCACTGCGCATTCCTGGAACTCAAGGCCCTGCCTTGGCTCTTGGAATTGCGTAGAGCTAGATTGCACGAAACGCGGAAACAGGTACGAGTTTCCAAAACGGGAAGCGATACGAAACGCGACCTCCCCAAATTTTGGAAATGGGGAAACGCAAATATATATATATATATATATATATATATATATATATATTGAAATAATTAAAATATATATATGTATGTGCAATCAATAAAGCATAAATGATGCATTATAATTTATTACACTTAAACATTAAGATTTAATTTACATCACATTTACTCATGAATGATCACATAATGAAAATAAAAATATCGAAATATCCAAAAGCAACCTTTATTATATATCTAAATCTCAAAATCAACGTTTATTTATATTAATATATGAGGTTGCAAGTACAATAAAGACTATAAAGTTGCAAGAGAGATCCAAATCATGATTTTCTGCATCCACATCCCATTCTTTAGAAGGACCACTGTTGTATTGGGAGTCTCCTCCTACATAGTCGAACGACCTTAGTGCTCTTGATTAAATACAAGTTTCATACCCTAGTACCCTACATGATCTTGATTATTGGGAGTTTCCCCTGCATAGAGGGCTTGGTTCTCTTGATAAAATACAAGTTCCATACCCTAGTACATGATAAAATCCAATGGAAACATTGCAATCCCTCCAATCCTGAAATCCTGAAAAACAAATAAGTCTGCTGGATTTTGCGTGAGATCTAAAATTCTACTTCTCCATATGAAATCCAATGAGGGCGAAACCACTCTCAAACATCCTGAGTCATTTCATAGTAATGTTAAAAATTTAAGTAAAAGGATGAAAATGAAAAATAAGAATTTAACATTACCATGAACTGCATATGCCTCAAACTTCCTGATGAACTGCATATCAACACTAGGGCAAAAATTCACTTTTATAACTTTAGACACGCATTTAGAAGCAACTAGAAGTCACTAACATACCCTAAAAATAAATTACAAAACAAATTTAAAAAAAAAAAATTAAAACAAAACACAAGTTAATGAGGAAACGTGGGTCGTACGGCCGTGAAACGCGTTTTCCGATCGTATTGGCCACGTTTCCGTTTCGGGAACGTGGCAGTACGGCCAGAAACGCGTTTCACAGTTGTACCAAACGTATTTCCGAGTTTCGTACCAGTTTCCGTACGGAAACCGACCTCTATACCACGTTTCCTGCAACATAGGCATAGAGGTTGTCTGTCACTGGCCTCCAGCTGTGCTCTACGCAACTCTGGGAGACAATGCCCAGTCCCAGCCAGCAGTCAAGCCATACTAAACTGCGCACTGCGCAGTTCCAGTCCACAGTCAACCCAGCTGGACTACGCTCTGTGCAATTCCAGTCAGCAACAGCACTCACTGGCAGCTGGGGCAACGCGATGCGTAGTTCCAACTGACAGTCTCCCAACCTTTGAGAGTCACTACTGCACAATCTTGCCCAGTAGTCACCCAGCTTGTTGCATGATCGATCCTTGAGGTGCTTTGTGTTTTAAACTAACATTTGCTTGCCCGTGAGTGTTCGCTCTGTCTCCAGGTACATCAGTTGTTGAGTTGTCTCTCAGCAGTACAGGCATCATGTTGATTTGGGTTAGCATCGGATGTTCTCTAGGCCTCA
The DNA here is from genome assembly GCA_000404065.3 of Pinus taeda. Lineage (NCBI taxonomy): Eukaryota > Viridiplantae > Streptophyta > Pinopsida > Pinales > Pinaceae > Pinus > Pinus taeda. The sequence continues at coordinate 228,629 of APFE031630389.1, read as the reverse complement.
AATTTTGCAAGGAGACTTGGACACATGTATTCCAAAGAACCCAAAAAGCGTTTTGGGAAATTCCACCTAGAGAAAATTTTATTAAAATAATTAATATTTTTAATGGGGTTCCTAAGTCTAAACTAATTAAAATATTAATGGGTATTAATCTAATTGTGGGTAAATCTTCTAGATAAAGACGGAGATCAAGTCAAAATGACCTGAGCCTTTGATTAGGAGTTAATCTAGGTCGTTGGTTATCCAACAGAAAGATATAAGAAGGGGCTTAAGGGTCATTTGGAAAATACACTAGGCAAATACTCCGTTGCCCAAGTAGAATCGATTTTCTCATTGGTCGAAGTTTGGAAAGACAAATTCGATTCAGAGGGAGAGTTGCAGGGGGAGGAGAGACAGAGAGGGTTCAGCATCAGTCAGGGAGATAGGGACGAAGACGCAGAGTAGTAGAAGGAAAAGCATTGGGCAGATTGACACTGGGAGAGGCAGCACTGGCTTGGGTGATGCTAGCACTACACAGGCCTGTCCAAGAGCCGGACAAAGTGACGCTGGGCAAGCCAGAGAGACGCTGAGGGTGGAGGAACTTCTCTCTCGGGTCAGATACTTGTTCAGGAAGATCTGTAATTTTTTCTTAGAAAGCCTTGTTCTATATTGTCAAGTGTAATTTGTACATGAAGATTTTTGCTAAAGAATAATAAAACCCTCATCTGTTGCACCGATTTTCCCACATTGGGTTTTTCCGAGGACAATTGCCCTAAAACAACTGTGTCAGTGTGATTGTGTATCTACCAGTATTTTACTTACATTTACTTTCTGTAATGTTTTACTTGTGAAGGCTACAATAAAATATATTTTGATATTTGTCATAAGAATACTGTAGATAACTTATTTCTAAGGTAATAAGTAGAAGAAATAATATTAATCACTACAGTAAGATTTCTATTTAGAAATTTTCACATGGTAACAGAGGTACAGGGGAGCAGAAGAGAGAACCCAGAGAATCTAGCGTTGAGAAGAAAAGGGAATTCAAAATTCCTGTAGGGGAAGAAATTTGAATCTCCCAGAGAATTGCGCAGTTCAAGCCAAGGAGATTGGATTTCGTGGGAAAACTCTCTGAGTGAGTCGACAGGAGGTAAGTCTTTCCAAATCGAAATTTGTCAGTGGTAGTGCAACAGAAGATTCAGCAAGGAGGATTATCTCAGGTGAGACACAGTGTTTCCTACAGCAGTTGTTGGGAGAGGCTAGCATCAGAAATTGGCACAATATGGATACTCAAAGTGTCCCAAATCTATCTACCAGATTAGATGAAGAATTCGCATGCCTAGCAAATTCAGCATCAGCAGATGTTTGGTACATTGATAGCGAGGCTTCAGCTCATATGACTAGTGTAGGAGAACATTTCTCGAGGTATCAAGAAGAACAAATGGACTTCCAAATAACTATGGTAAACAAAACGAAATGTACTCCAGTAGGGAGAGGCACCATAGCTTTTCAGACAGAAGCAGGGACCAACATCCAAGCCACCAATGTTTTGCACGTGCCACGATTAGGAATGAACTTAATTTTAGTGTCCCAGCTACAGGACAAGGAATATGATGTTTACTTCATAGGAAAGAAAGTATACGTTAAGCATCCAAGTTGGAAGAAAAAAAATCAAATTGGGGTTCGAAGCAACAAGTTGTATAGGTTCTAGCTTGAATCGCCAATGGCACTAATAGGCAGCAACTATAATGGTGAAAAGGAGCGAAATGAATTATGGCACAGGCAAATGGGGCATTTACACCATGGATCACTGAGGAAGCTCAGAGACACTGTAATAGGGATACCAGTCCTTAGTAGTGAACATGATGACTTATGCAAAGGATGTGCACCAGGAAAGTACGCTAAAGCAGCTTTTTTCAGAAGTAACAAAAGAGCAGACTGTGTATTAGGATTAATACACTAAGATATTTGTGGTCCTATGTCCACAAGGGCTCTTAGTGGTGGCGAATACTTCACCACTTTCATTGATGATCACTCTAAAAAACCTAGATCTATTTCTTAAAGACCAAGGATGAGGTCTTTGATCGTTTTCGAGAGTTTAAGGCTCTTGTTGAAAATATGACAGGGAAAAAGATAAAGGTATTTCATTCAGATAACGGTGGAGAATATACAGACAAAGATTTCACAGATTTCTGCGCAAAGGAGAGCATCAAAAGAGAGTGGACAACACCATATAATCCGGCGCAAAATGGAGTGGCAGAACACAACAACAGAGCTATTGTTGGGGCAGCCAAAGCCATGTTGTATGATCAAGATCTACCTAGGTATCTATGGGCAGAAGCTTGCAACATGACAATATATATCCAGAATAGAACTCCTCATAGAGCATTGGGGAAGAGAACACCCGAAGCAGTTTTCACAAGGAAGAAGTCGGAAGTCAATCATCTCAGGATATTCAGAAGCGTGGCTTATTGTCACATTCTAGATAAGAAGCTCACAAACTGGATCAGACTGTAGAGAAGGGGTATCTCGTAGGATACATCGAGACCTCAAAGGCATATGGAATCTACATTCCTAACAGCAGGAAGATTGTAGTAAGACGAGATGCAAAGTTCATGGAAGATAGATCTTTCGGGAAATCTCGTGAAATTCCTGTAGAAGATCAGTTAGGAGATGTTCTATTAGTCCAAGAGCAGCAGGGGCAGCAAGAAGGACAGGCAGGAGAGCATACACCTAGGTCGACTACAGTGACCAGCACCAGTATCTCCTCAAAAGGAGGAAATGCAGATGCTTATCAACAGACAGAACGATAGGATAAGGAGGATGCATTAGTTGATCCTCCCACCACCAGTGTTAGAACGAGCAGAGAAGTGCGGCAGACACTGAGGGACGCAGAGGAGTTTGTTGGAGCTCCTAGAGCCGAGAAGAGGCAGCGTAGACAACCAAATAGATACCAAGCATTGGTAGCTCAGATTGAAGAAGCATCTAGCTTTCAAGGAGTTGCTCAACAACAAGTATGGGTAGATGCCATCGTGGAAGAATACAACTCCATCATGACGAATGATGTCTAGGAAGTAGTACCTAGACTAGAAGATAGATCAGTTGTAGGATCACGATGGATCTACAAGATCAAGTATGCTCGAGACAGCAGCATAGAGAAGTACAAAGCAAGGTTCGTAGCAAAGGGGTATGCTCATAAAGAACGAATAGACAATGAAGAAACCTTCACCCCAATTGCTCGATACACCTCTATCATATATGTTATATCCGTAGCAGCTTAAATGGGATGGGAGATTCACTAGATGGATGTCAAGACAACATTCTTGAACGGAGTGATAGAAGAGGTGTATATAGAACAGCATGAAGGCTTCGAAACTCATGAGAAGAAAACTCATGGTTGCAGGGTAAAGAAAGCCTTGCACGGGCTCAAGCAGGCACCCAGAGCATGGTATGGTTGGATTAATAGTTACTTACAACAGTTGGGATTTGTCAAGAGTGATGTTGATCCCAATCTCTATTATTTGTTGGTAGAGAATGAGCCACTTATTCTAGTACTATATGTAGATGACCTATTCCTAACTGGGTCATCTAGGCTCATCTAAGACTGCAAGAAGAATCTTGAAGCCAAATTCGACATGAAAAACTTGGGATTGATGCATCATTTTCTGGGGTTGGAAGTTTGGCAGAAGAATGGGGAGATCTTCTTTGGACAAAGGAGGTATGCTATAGAAATTCTGAAGAGATTCAGAATGCATGATTGTCGACCCGTGGCTACTCCCATAATCACCAACTAGAAGAAAATAGATGCATCAGAGGACAAAGAAGTAGATCCCACCTTATACAAGCAGCTCATTGGGTTGCTTATGTATCTGGTCAACACTAGGCCAGACATTTGTTTTATTGTCAACACTCTTAGTCAGTTCATGGTGGAACTGTTGACTACTGGAGTAGCCCCTGATGATTATGTGAAGATTCCATGCCCAAGGATGATCCAGAGGACACTTGTACCATCAGATGTCATCAGTCAACAGAGTTTTTTAACTCTCCTTCTACCTTCTCATCATCTTTCTTCTTTGTACCCAAATTCCACACCCTGCGGGGAATTGTAATAAGTGATGCTAGTATGATGATTCTTGAATTTGTAACAGGCCTAGGATGTGGGACTCGATCAGCAAACGAGTACACCTTGGAGTGTTTTTTTTATCCGGTTAATTATCCCTTCTTTTTCAGAGGCGGATAATTCTCTGGATTTTTCACTCATTTTTACCCCAAAGCCGAGGTGACGGTTTGAAGATTGAGCCCCTGACACATCTTAGTGTCTAGGGTCGATGTATATTACCATACTAGATCACACAAAAAGTT
>APFE031630389.1:208888-222751 GCA_000404065.3 Pinus taeda | reverse complement strand
CTAAGTAGGATTTTTTAATAGTTAAAAATTTCCCGCAAAACGGGATTTTTAATTATTTTTTATGTAAAGGCATAAATAAGTGGCCTTAGGAGATGTCTGGGGCGTATGACCAGTCGAAATTCATCCTCAAAGGCCCAGCATTCTCCTAGAGCCCACTTTGGGGGTCAAAAAATGACTCAGAGTCCCTCCAAAGGCAATTTTTCAAGTGACAGTGGCAAAAATGAAGAAAAAATTCAAAAAAATGAATAATTGGAAAAATTTTAAAAAATTTCCAAAGTCAAAAAATAAGTTACAAATTGCATGGAAAGTAAGTGGCAGTTTAGATGATGATTGGGCAACATGTGGGACCCACCAATCCAAGTGGCAAGTGAGTTCACTCAGCAGTGTTACACGTTGGCAACCCACTCAGCATAATACGTTGAGTCCATACGCTGGCCCACTCAGGTATCCACGCAGATTTAAAGGCAGCCCATACGTATCAGCATATTTAAACAGCAAGTTAAGTGGGCCCAGTCAAAGGTAATATGGAGATTTGGAAACGAATATACGCAGCAAAGGTATCCACGTAGTCCACAGCCAGCCAAAAGAAGTAAATACGCAGGATACAACAGTTAAGTGGTCCGTACGCAGGGATTCACGTGGCAGTCCCAGCATTACGTGGGCAGCATATAGCTGTGGTTTCAAATTGTCAAACAGTCAAACAGGTATATACGTTGGCAAATAAACTGCATGTCTACGTGGCCAGTAGTTTACGCATGTTCAAACAACAAGTTAAGTGGGCAGGACAGCGTTGAAGTTCATTCAGCCATATGCATAGTTAACACAGCATTTAACGTGGGCATACACAGAAATTAAAACAGCAGTCCATACGCATAGTTAACAGCAGTTTGCATGGGCAGTCAAACAGTAGTTTGCATGGGCAGCCTACAGCAGTTATCTTTAGCAATTAAACAGTCATAGCAGCCACTTGGAAATTCGATGAAGCATTGGGATTGTCACTTGTTACACTTGTCATTGTCTTTTGGCATTGGGATCTCCTCCCATTTCTTATTTATATGAGCCTTGGGCTCTTATTGTACATCATAGAACGAGCTATTGGGCTGGCGGAGACTCTGCCGGATTTTGTACTCAGCTTTCACATAAATAAATAAAAGTCTTTGGGGTTACTGGCTTCTTTTGTGGTGCATGCTTTGGTACATGAGGTATACCTGTGTCGTTTGATGTTATCATTCATTTGATTTTACATTTGCTATCTAGTTGTTTTTATTTGTGCATTTGCCTAAAGGCATTATTGTTTAGGGAGGAGAGATTTGCAGCTATCTCAAATCTCCTCTGGGCTTGGTATATTTTGTGCTCTCGTTGTAGCTTGTCATTTTCGGTTGAATGACAAGCTCAACTTGGTCTCTATATGCCAAGTCTCTTTTGCACTAACAATTGGTTTGCAAGCATTTTTGTGTTTTCAAGGGATAGGTTGCCAGCGCTATTGGAGTGTGAGGACTTCTTCGGTTGGAACAGTCACCTCTAAGGGTATCAAAGGTCCCACAAGTTGTTCAAGCCAGCAATCTCATAAGACATCAAAAGATTCACTCAAGAGGGAGTTTCTTGAGCCTTTAGCTTATTTTCTATCTTGAAAAATTATCACATATTTTCTTCTTTCATTTGAAAGCATTTGATTTCATTCTAAGCAAATAAAAAATAAAATTAAAAAATTTTCATTTCTTAAAGAGCAACGCTTTGAAGGCACTGGTTGTTTATGTGTTTCATGCTTATCTCATGTGTTAATGACTATTGCTCATATCAGGTTTTGCTTATAGATCTTAGACAAATAATCTATTTAACTCTAACAATTCTCCTAGAAGCTCGCATTTTTGTTTTTAGCTTAACTTTTCATTAGGGACCACCCCCCTTAGCTAACCTAGGAGATAGCTCAAACGGAGAGAGTTGGGATTAGTGTGACAGCCCCTTTTCTGAGTTCCCTGCCACCAACCACACCTTGTGGGGTTGAAGGCTTTTCTCACTGACTTGTAGGTAGGTACGGGCGGCAGGGTCAACAGGAACCAAAAAGGGTGAATTGGGCAATGGCAAGACACATTCTTAGGTATGTATGTGGAACAGTCGAATATGGGTTGAAGTACTCCAAAGGGGAGGACATCAATTTGAATGGGTTCATTGATGCAGATTGGGCAAAAAATTTATTAGACCGAAAAAGTACCTCAACGTACTGTTTTAGTGTTGGATCAGGGATGATATTTTGGTGCAATAGGAAGCAGAAATTAGTAGCACTAAGTTCAGCAGAAGTAGAATATATGGCAGCCAGCACAGCTACGTGCGAAGCCATATGGCTCAGAATATTGCTTGTGATCTTATTCAGAAAAAGGATGGAAGCGACCAAGGTTTACTGTGATAATCAGAGTTGAATCAAACTCTCTCAGAATCCAGTATTTAATGATCGGCCGAAACATATAGATATCCGTTCTCACATTATCAGAGACTGTGTTCAACGTGGGGCAATACAGCTACAATATGTTCCCACAGGAGAACAAGAACATCTATAATTTTTTCTCAGAAAGCCTTGTTAAATATTGTTGGGTGTAATTTGTACGTGAAGATTTTTGCTGTAGAATAATAAAACCCTCATCCGCTGCACCGGTTTTCCCACATTGGGTTTTTCCGGGGACAACTGTCCAAAAACAATTGTGTCAGTGTGATTGTATTTGTGCCAGTATTTTACTTACATTTACTTTCTGCAATGTTTTAATTGTGAAGGCTGCAATAGAATATATTTCGATATTTATCGTAAGAATACTGTAGATAGCTTATTTCTGAGATAATAAGTAAAAGAAATAATATTAATCACTGCAGTAAGATTTCTATTTAGAACTTTTTGTTGGAATTTCTAAGTTTGACCTGTTAGAAATTCTTCCTGTACTATCTGGTTTATTTCTTCATACTTGTTTAATTACTTAACAAGTTATTTACCATGTAAATATTGAAAATAAACACAAGTACAATATCAAAATCTACAGATCATCCACTGAAAGAAAACAAGCACACAAGTGACACCGTTATTTTTGGACCAATGTCCCCGGAAAAACCCAATGCAGGAAAATCGGTGTAGCTATTCAGAAGGTTTTATTATTATGCAGTTTTCAGAATACAACCAAGGTGCCAGAAATGGCTCACCCAACAGAGAATGCCCTCGACAGTAGTACCTCTCCTCGAACACAGATATTCTCGCTAATCAATCACTGGATGAATGATCCCACAACAACAATTGCAGCTCTCACTGCTATGCGTCACTCTAATAGGGACTACGTCACCCTACCTGGCTCACTAGCACCCAGTCTGTCCCACGAAATCCTTCCAACATTGCCTCTTGGCCCTGCGTCAGCTCCGCTAACCTCTGCGTCAGCTTCTGGAGCTTCTACATCAGCGCCTAGACCCTCTACGTCTCACAAGCTGGCCTCTCTTGGCTCTGTGCATTCCTAGCTGCCTCTACGTAGCAACCAGCTGCCTCTACGTAGCAACCAGCTGTCTCTACGTCAACCTCTCCCCGTTCTACGCTCTCTTTGCTACCAACTCTACCTCTCTGCTATGTATTCACTGCCCCTCATTGTTGATCACTAATTCTATCTCTCTTAGAAAACCCCGCTCTAGAGAATAGAATGATTGATCACTCTGGTGTATTCTCCAATTCACCCTCAAGCCTCCTCTTATACTTTTATCGTTGGTTCATCAACGTTCGAGATTAAATCTCTAATCAACGACTAAGATTAGATTTGGCTTGATCCATGACTTTTGGAACATTCTAACCCAGTTTTATATTAATACCCATTAATATTTTATTTTTCCTAAGTTTAGACTTAGGAACTCCACTAAAAATTTTAATTATTTTAATATCTCCCAAACTGGTTAGAATCTACCCAAACCATTTCTAGGTCTTGGAGATCTCATGTGCTTTAGCCTCTCCACCAATTTTCATGGGTAAAGCACATCTGATGCTACCCCAAATCAACACTTTTCACACATCATGGTTTCCAAGAGAGCTGGATCAAAGGACACTGTAGAGAGCAACACTACAGACGAGGTTGAATAGGTGCCAATGAACTTGCCCATCTATGCAACACATAGTTGTTCGTAGAGAAGGACATGACGATCATATGGTAAGAAATAAAGGACATATTTGTCAGCAGTTTCAAGGAAGATCTGGAAGATCGACAAGTCTATGTCAACATTCACAAGTTAGGCTTGTACAGGGTTGCAAGCAGGTACCTCGCCTTCCCGTGCACGAATATCATTCACTAGGTTGTCTCACATACTGATCTCGAGACGATGGCATTGAGCAGCACCAATGGGACACAGCTTGCCACCTTCAGGACGAAAAACTATCATCAGATGTATCACTTGCCGCAACTGGTGAACTACATGGATGCACTGTTCTTCACTCCCTACGGCAATGTAAAACTTTAGGCATATCATGAAGCATTGGGTAAGAGAGCTATCGAAGTTCAAGACGACACCCAACCAGATCTACAAGACAAAGTCACTCAGAAAGGCTTACCAACTCTTGGTCATATTTGCATGTCACTTGTATGGCCAAGAGAACACGGAGACCTTCCCGCAGAGTTGCGTTGTTATGTTAAATCAGTTGGAAAATGAAGGAAGGCCTTTCAACTGATCAGACATGTTGGCTCTTTATGTTGAAATTTGGTACCGGAGGACAGGTGGTTCCCTAAGGCTTTGATCTTTGGCCTAGGGAAAAGTGTCCAAAAGAATTTAATTTTTCTCCTAAAGTGACTTTATAATTTTTATAAAGTCATATCTAATTTAAAAGTGACTTTAAGTGATAAAGTTACTAAAGTCTAATTTTAAAATGACTTTAATATAGTCAATGTAAAATTAGAAAGGAAAAGTGACTTTGGACATAAATGACTAAGTGGGTCTTTATTAAAGTGGGGTGAATTAAAAAATAGAAAGTGAGATTTAAATGAGCATTTAATCTCAGCCCTATATCTCAATCTATTTCAGCCATTGGATTTAAGGATTCCCCAAAAGTCACTTAGGGTTAGATTAGAGGGGGGAAAGGAGGAAAAGGTCATTTATTCTTTCATGAGCAGATTGAGAGAAAGAGAGCAAGAGAGCAAGGGAGATTTCTGGACAGTGAGGAGAAGGAGGCAGCAGCTTGGCATACATTCAAGGCACCGTTTCAGCAAGTCCGTACAGCTGAGTTAGCACACAGTGAAAGGCAGATTTTGGGCACAATTTTCTAGAAAGGTCGTACAGCAGTTTTGGTTCAGATTCCAGGGAGGCCGTATAGCAAGTGGTTGTACCTTGGCACGCTTTTCTAAGCAGTCCATACAACAGCATTTAAGGCTGAAATTTGGGCACAAAAACCGAGGAGGCTGTACAACATTTATTGCTGTTATGTTTTGCTGTTTGCAAGTTTTTCCAGTTGGCTGTGAGGCACGGAAAACGAGATAAGTTGTAAAAGTTTGCTTGCTGATTTTTTTGCTGAATATTTCTCTCACTGTAAAAAGCATTTTCCAAAAATAAGAAGGAGCTTTCGAACTGGTTTTCCCCAAGAGTTGTTGGGGGTTTTTTCCAAGGTCACCTTGACCAAAAATCACTGTGTTTAAATGTGTTGAATGGCTGTTTGTATGTGCTAATATTTATTTCTGCATTTTCCAGCATTCTGTAATATTTCCAGAATTTGTGTTTTCAGCAAAATTTATTTTCTAGTTGTTGAATGTATGGATATGGGAAACGGCATTAAACTATTTTGGAGAAATAAGGTGAAACTGAAAACCGAGGTGGGAAATGAGAAATTTCTACACTTTAGTTGAAAGTGCATGTGTCAAATCCCTAGAATCTGCCTAAGGATGGACAAGCAAGATTCTATATGTCCGTGTACTTGCTTGATGCAATCTGTACCCAACAGCAGTTCCCTAGCATGGGTTGGACATGGACACCATCAGAGGAAGTTGTGAATTTTATTGCAAGTTGCTCTCTGAGTGCAACTACCGAGTATTCATGGTGAGGCTGTCTGACCACTTCATCGCCCCACTATACAGGATGATATTTGAACAGGATCCACCTTGCATGTCCCAGGAAGCGATGCAGGCATTGCTTAACATTGCAGATTGGTATGCCTCACCCATTGGTACCTTCATCAGGATGTTTGGCAGGGAGGAGCCTCTGCATAAGCTACCGAGGTTTGCCACAAATAAGTTGGTCATGCAAGAGGTTGCATACCACATCTCCATAGGGTTATCAGCAAGACTACACAGGAGAAAGAAGACACCATGGCCTACGCTTCCTTTGCAGATTGGGTTGTACGAGATCCGTACCTTGAAAGATGCAGATGTCGAGGCGGAAGACTTGAAGAAGTTTAGGTTCGGCACCAAGAGCTTCAATCTGTATGATCCACACTGCATATGCAAGAACCACTGTGTAAAGGTGTACTTCCCATGGGTCCACGAGGCATGTCATTAGGCAGAGGAAGATCCTTGGAAGTATTGCTATAACTCCTCTAGGCTCAATGAATTGGTCAGCATAGCAGTAGAACGGAAAGTAGCACTTCGGGCAGCAGCACCACAGGAAGCAACAACAACAACAGCAGTGAGCAGCAAATCAGCGCAAGAAAAAGGCAAGAGGAAGACTGTCGAGAGCGCAGACGCAGAGCAAAGCTACAAGTTCAAAGAAGATCCACTTGTTGAAAGAGTAGCTTTAGAGATAAATGCAAAGAGGCGACAGCGCGAAAGGAGAGTAACGCATAGAAAGAGGGAGAAGCAAAGATTAGAAGAAGAGGAAAGGAAGTTGCAGGGAATGGAGAAGAAGTTGAACGCAGAACAAGAGCTCGGGAGGAGAAAAAGGGAAGAAAGGTAGAAATACGAACAGGAAGAAGGACAAGGCGCACTGACAGAGCAAACTACGCAGATACAGGTTGAGACAGCAGAGCAGCCAGCAAATGAAGAAAAGGGTGAGCAGGTGCAGGTTCAGGAACTTGCTCAGCAGGTTGAGCAGCTGGTTGAGGCAACAGACTTGGAGACGAAATAGGAGCTAGAGAACCAAGACATCGATCTCATGCCAAGGGTATTCGAGATCGCACCACAGTCTCTGCCACCTCTAAAACCACAACCAGTCCCGAGCCAGCAAGGAGAAGTTGTTCTCCTTGATGATGATCCGGAGATGGATGTGTACAATTTGGCATTTGATGAGATACAACAGAGGATTGTACAGGCACGAAGAAAGGAGCTCCCGGATGGTCATATATCACCTGCGCACACAGAAGAAAGGGTGATTGTATCAGATGTTAGAAGACATCCAATTGCCATGGTCAAGGCTTCTAAGGCCTATGCAGAAGCCACGAGTTCAACGGTCAAGTTCTTGATAGTAGAGAATGATCGACTAGCGAAAGACTTGCAAGAGGCCAAACAAAGAACAGATCTGTCTGCAAAATCCACCATCACAGAGATGAAGAAAGCAATAGTGGCAAAGATATCAACTTTGGAGGCCACCATGCAGATAGTGTATAGAATATTTGTCACCGTGCACAAAGCGGTTGTCCATCTATACGGTTTTCAGCAGCAGTGCGCGTAGACAACCCAAACTCTCAAAGACATTCACACTACTATTGCGCACATGCAAGAATGAACAATGAGATACAAGGGAGCCTCGCTTTACTTGCACAACAGTATGAAGCCAGAGGCTGAGCTAGACAAAGCAATGATTCATATGTTGATCCAGAACTATGAGCAGCTACCTCCGCTCATCACTAGCATTGAGGCTTCCTATGCATAGTTATTCAGGAGTTTGGATGTCATAGTGAGAACACACAGATCCCTTCCATCGGAACCCTCACCCAAGCCATGAGAAAGAACCAAGTCATGCTGGATGTCGACAAGTACATAAAGCAGTTGATGAGCGTAATCACCAGCAATGACTTGCAGCTCAGCATAGAGAACATGCAAAGGTACATCAGTGGTCCAACCACACTCAGGAAAATGATGCGCATGCTTCAGGATGAGTTGGACAGAGATTTCAGAACCATATACCTGGAAGCCATGGAGGCAAGAGTCCGCTTCGACAAAGATGTCATCAAACAGTACAGGGACACAATAGCGTAGTACTAAGCTTGGTATCAGTTCGTCACCAAGGATCACCGCAAGGAGGTTACCAAGTTGGACTTTCCCCAAGACGTCGAGTGATGTTGTTTGTTTTGTCAGGCTAACTCAAGCCTATTTTTGTCCCACATGGGTATATGTGGAAATTGTATTTTTGTAAACATATTGTAAGTGAAATTCCAAGTGTCATTAGTGGAATGTGAACAGTCACTATTGTAATGTGAAGAGTCATGAGGGTAGTCCAAGAGTCAAAGGGGAATGTCAAGGGTCACCCCACCCTTTGCTATATATATAGAACCTCATAACTCATAGTAGGGGCTTTTAAGAGCCAAGCTTTTGGCTAGGCATTGCTTAGAGAAGGCTTGGACAGTATTATGACGAGCCTCGGCTTCTCCACAGTGCAGAGAGAGTACATCTCTTTGGAGGAGCAGGCAGTGTTGACTGTAATGTTCCACTATTAGAGCTAGTGGTTGTCAATGGTGTATATATGGATGGAACTTTCACTTTATCTATATATAACATAGCAAACAAGTTCTCATGCATATGTTGTTATTGTAGTTGGAATATTCTGGTTACTTTAGCGATGTATGTTATTTAACCTACGCATTTGTGTATGAACTATTTTGTATGCAATTGTATGAACCTTGTTGTAATCGTGTTGTTGGTTTAACTCGTCACGTTGGAGTGTGGATTATTTTGCTTTCTAGCATGTGATGTCATTTAGCTTGTGTGTTCCTTTCAGGCTAGGTACTATTACAACCTTCTAAGGGACACACTTCCTTTTCCCCTCAGTGTGTTAGAACCCCCTTTCATCTCACTTGACTCGCTGCAAGGACACACTTGCTTCCGATAAAGATACCACACTTACCTCTGCACGTTATCACAGTCAAGGCATTGCTTTACTACCCACTACTGGGACTCCTACTCCAAATGGTCAAAGGTTTAGTTGGGACTTCTTACTAGGGAGATCCCCTGACATGTTGGCAGGTCCAGCATCGTCAACAGGTTCATATAATCAAAGAACTATGTATAGAATTTCATGCAGAAGCAATATGTGAAGAAAGGAAGAAGAGTTTGTAAAAGATGCAACTACAATAATGTAAGATAAGATAAGTAATCAACATCTGATAACTAGAAGAATTAGCTATGACATCTCCATGGAAGAAGAAGGTATGAAGACCCTGATATGTATACTGCAAAAGAAGAATCTTGGTAATAAATGTCTTGGAGATGGGTTCATACATCTACAGGACGTTGATGTTGCAAGAAGTTGATGTCATGACGAAAGGCCATCATAACTTTGATTTGATGTTCATCTTGATTTTTGAACAACATCTGGTTGAGTTGAAACAAGGCTAACAAAAGAGAGTTGTAGATGTCACCTACAACTAGTACTCATGAGATTGGATGGAAGATCCTGAAAGGAACATGACTTGGAAAAGGTAGTTGTATGAACGATAGCCAAATGTGGACTAGAAGATCACTTTTTGATGAAGAGAAGGATGACATGACTATTGGTTCAACACTATGGTTCGTTGAAGGGAAAGTGATGAAGAAGATGGTTGATGCCCTATAATGAAGTGATGATGAAGATGAAGTTCATGACATGATGCAAAAAGGAGTCCTACAAGCAGTTGATAGTACCATGATCTCTACCAAAGAGCAGATTGTTGTCGTTGGAAACAAGTCCCTAGTTGAGAGGGAGCTTGGGCAAGTCCCCTATTAAAAGGGAGCTTGGGCAAGTCCCCTGTTAAAAGGGAGCTTAGGAATATTCTTTTTATAGGAATGTGTTGATCCTCCCTAGTTAAGAGGGAGAGATAGACACATGATTCTTGTCTTCATGTTATGAAGAAAGAATGGCGGATTGGGTAAGCATCTAGTTTTCGATACTCTTTGAAGATGTGGTAGGGCATCCAATAGGTTAGAGTAGTCGAAGAGGAAATTTCTTGAGGACATGTTTATTCTAAGATAGGAATTGTCCTAGAAGGACATACCTTGTGAACATCTGGGTGGGTTGTGTGCCTCAAGAAACAATGATGATGGTGTCTATCAGTCATTGTTTTGCCACCATTGTGCTTTGATCTTGTGGAGAGCTAGAGTTGTTAGTCAAGGCCTTACAATGTGACAATGTTGGTTGCTATAATGAGATGCAATGAGATAAGCTAAAATAATAGCTTATGAGATGGCTTACCAAACCGACCCTTCTTTTGGGAATTCTTTAGTATCAGAATGTCCAAGTACCATGTATGGATTATGAATACCCCCCTAGTTAAGAGGGAGTGTTGAAATTTGTAACTAGATTTAGTCTTCATAATGTCTATGACTCTATTGTAATCATGATTTTAAGTATTTGATGAAAAGAAAAAAAGAGATTTATTATTTTCATTCTTGATAAATGGGTTTCATGCCCAAGGTAAATTTATTTGTAGGTCAAGCACCCATTCAGTGCTTCTATGTTTGTCATACAATTAAGAAGTCAAACGAGTCATTGCCATACATGTAAGACCCCTTTGGGCATCTTGTATTATGTAAAAGAAATGTACTAGTCATAAAAGACCCTCCAAGACCTTGTCAACGAGCTGCAACAAGTCGACCTACATGGAAGAGCAAGTCGGCCTCATGAAGGGCTATTCGACCACCTTGTGAAGCCTATATATATTAAGAAATCAACCTCACTTGAATATCATCCATCCAGCTCTCAAGAAGTTCGATCAAGGCAAGGAAGAAGACCAAAAGAAGAGTGAAATAGGGTAAAAGAAGCTAGAAGAAGGAAAAATGAAGTTTTGGATTTGCTTTCGAGCTATTTCTCTTCACACGTGCGACATCTAGGGCATCATCATGCTGCACCTAGAAAAATTGAAATTAGGTCTCTCTTTGCAAGTCGAATTACTAAGGAAGAAGAAGATCCCCAAGAGAAGGAGAAATCACCACGTGTAAGAGCTAGGGTTTTTGTAGTAGTCAAAGTTGTAGAAGAAATTGTTGCGGTCGAAGTTGTTGGAAAGTTGTTGGAGGATGAAATTATTGGAAAGTTGTTGGAAAAGTTATTAGGGTCGAAGTTGCTGGAGTTTTTGTTGGAAGGTCAAATTTTGTTGTTGTAAGTTGTGTAAGGAAAGCACATCAAGAAGGAAGGTTGACATGGTCCTGGAGGGGTCTTTGTCCAGGGTCTTGTTGAATTTTCTAAGTCTATCCGTTAGAAAATTAATCTGTATTCCGCTGGTTTATTTCTTCTACTTGTTTAAAATAGAACAAGTTATTTAATACATTAAATATTGAAATAAACACAATACAGTCACAACCTCTACAAATCATCAACTGAAAGAAAACAAGCACACAAGTGACACCGTTATCTTTGGACCAATGTCCCCGGAAAGACCCAATGCAGGAAAACCGGTGCAGCTATTCAAAGGGTTATATTAATATGCAGTCTATCTGAGTACAACTGGGTGCCTACCAGCGCACCCGACAGAGAAAAATACACTGTAGCAATACCACTATATTAGGAAAAAGGTATTCAAAAAACCTATCCCACGAAACTCTCTCCAGCACAACTGAAGCTCAGTGCTGGCCTTTTTGGCCTCTGCATCAGCCCCAGGACCCTCTATGTCAGCCCTTTGAGGCACTACACAGACTCTGGGACCCTCGACATCACTCCAGCAGCTTCTGCGTGGAGGACGCAGACTCTCTGAGCTTTGTGTTGCCTCTGCTGGGCTCTGTGTAGCCTAGACTGACTGTTGCTCTCGCTCTCTCTGCTTCTATGTTGGTCTCCCAGTATTGTCCCTGCCTCTTTGCCTCTTACTCACTGCCCCTCACCGTTGATCACTCATTCAAATTTGCTTAGCAACCCCGCTCTAGCAAAATGAAAGACTAATCACTCTGGTGTGTTCTCCAACTGACCCTTAAGCTTCCTCTTATACTTTTCTCGTTGGTCCATCAACGGTCGAGATTAAATCTCTAATAAACAACTAAGATTAGATTTGGCTTGATCCATGACTTTTGGACCACTCTAACCCAAGTTTATATTAATACCCATTAATATTTTATTTTTCCTAAGTTTAGACTTAAGAACTCCATTAAAAATATTAATTATTTTAATATCTCCCAAACCAGTTAGAATCTGCCCAAACCATTTCTGGGTCTTGGAAATCTCATGTGCTTTAGCCTCTCCACCAATTTTAATGTCTAGAGCACATCCGATACTACCCCAAATCAACACTCCTCTTAGCGAGGACTATGCTCTAGTAATACTCCTCACTGAGCATTACTCTGATTATCGAGCACAGGGACCTACGTTGATGCTAGGCCTCCCTTCGCACATCCTTTACACTGTTGCATCCTGTACTGCTACCCATGGCCCTACCACTGCCACTGCTGCATCTATATGGAAGCTGATTCTGCATCTGTGCCACTGCCCATGGCCCTGCATTTGCATTGCATCCCCTTCTCCTCATGCTCCATCGTGCTACCCATAGCACTGCCACTGCTAACTACTGCACTACAACCCAGTTACTGAGAAGGAAGTAACTGATCCACCCAACTCTGACATCCCTGTCAGGCTAGAGACTCTCCTGATGTTGAAGCTCCCTCTGCCGCTAACAAGTACTCCCTCTACTGACCTCTGCATTGCTGCAACAAATCCATACATCACGTACCGTTGCATACCTCTCTGTGCCATCTTGCACTGGGGCAATATTCCTATAGTTCTCGCACTGTTGTGTCATGCTAGCCTCTGCGCTGTCTCGGGACTTCTACACTATAACACTCTCTGCCACTTCATCTGCATCCATCTCTACCGACATCTGCCAGTCCTGCTACTCCTCTTTGGGGCTCCCGTAGCAAGGTATAATCCAAGAGGTTGGGTACCTCAAGGATCCTGCCCCTCATCGCCTGTAGTCCGTCTGACTACAGCTCGATGTCTCCCCACTTCTTCTCAAGTGGCACATGAGCACTCATGGCACAATCGTCATCCTCCTTGACGCGATGTCTATCTAGAATGGACAGGATCCTGGCCTTCCAGACCACAAAGTTGGACACCCCGTTCAACCCGTCCTGATCCCTCAGTTCATTCATGGCCATTTCTTTGCTCTTCTCGTCGACTCCTCTGAGTCTCTCTACTTCCCGCCTGGAAGTTCCTTGTTTGACTCCTGCTAAGTCTCTCTACTTCCCGTCTAGAAGTTCTCGGTTCGACTCCTGCTGAGTCTCTCTACTTCCTGTCTGTAAGTTCTATTCTGGACTCCCTCTGGGTCCTAATTTCCCTCCTGGAAATCCTTCTGCCAACGTCAGATCTGCCCCTCTGCCTCTGCATTGATCCTCCTCCTAGCTCGAACTGATGACACAAGCCCTCTGCGTCACCCTTTCTCTCTTGCTTTCTGCTACGAACAACTTCTGTCACTCAGGATAGTTGTTTCTACCAGTGTTGTGAAAATCACGATTCAATCGCGCGTTTTTGAAAAAATCGCGATTTTTTCCCCTTGGCGATTAAATCGCGATTTTTAAGGGAAAAAATCGCGGGAAAATTTTTTTGCCGATTTTTCGAAAAAATCGCGATTTTTTGGATAAAAAGCGGGAGGGCGCGGGGCAGTGGGTGTTATAAGGAAAAAATGAAATTTTTTTTGCCCATTTGGACAGCGCGCGGCGGAGGAAGAGCTCTGAGCTGGGAGAGAGGGTTTGGAGGGCGATTTTGCCGATTCAAAGGGTCTACGCTCACTATTTCGAGAGGAGATCGCCATTTTAACCGTAGAAA
>APFE031630389.1:165741-206757 GCA_000404065.3 Pinus taeda | reverse complement strand
GCTAGAAATGATATTAAACATCTTATATATTAGTTTTTTTATCATATTTATGTGTCAATGTATTTATTTTATGTTCTAGATGGTTTAGATATTGAAAAAATTGAAAAAAAATGAATATTTTTGTTCCAAACGCTTTTTTCCCGCTTTTTTCCACTTTTTTCCCGATTTTTCCGATTTTTTCATTTTTTCCCCGCGCCGATTAAATCCCGCTCGCGCTTTTAACAACATTGGTTTCTACTGCAAATGCTCCGCTTCAGCTGGTGCCTTCAGCTCTCCTGTGATCTGTAACCACACTCTGCTACCATGTTGAATTTTCTAAGTCTATCCATTAGAAAATTAATCTGTATTCTGTTGGTTTTTTTCTTCTACTTGTTTAAAATAGAACAAGTTATTTAATACATTAAATACCGAAATAAACACAATACAGTCACAATACGGATCATCAACTGAAAGAAAACAAGCACACAAGTGACACCGTTATTTTTGGACCAATGTCCCCAGAAAAACCCAATGCAGGAAAATTGGCAGCTATTCAGAGGGTAATATTATTATGCAGTCTATCTGAGTACAACTGGGTGCCTACCGGCTCACCCGACAGAGAAAAATACGTAGCAGCAATACCACTATATTTGGAAAAAGGTATTCAAAAAACCTATCCCACGAAACTCTCTCCAGCACAACTGAAGCTCAGCGCTGGCCCTTCTGGCCTCTGCGTCAGCGCCAGGACCCTCTATGTCAGCCCGCTGAGGCACTGCGCAAACTCTAGGACCCTCTACATCACTCCAGCAGCTTTTGCGTGGATGACGTAGTCTCTCTGGGCTTTGCGTTGCCTCTGTTGGGCTCTGTGTAGCCTGGACTGACTGTTGCTCTCGCTCTCTCTGCTTCTATGTTGGTCTCCCAGTATTGTCCCTGCCTTTCTGCCTCGTACTCACTGCCCCTCACTGCTGATCACTGATTCAAATTTGCTTAGCAACCTCGCTCTAGCAAAATGAATGACTAATCACTCTCGTGCGTTCTCCAACTGACCCTTAAGCTTCCTCTTATACTTTTCTCGTTGGTCCATCAACAGTCGAGATTAAATCTCTAATCAACGGCTAAGATTAGATTTGGCTTGATTCGTGACTTTTGGACCACTCTAACCCAAGTTTATATTAATACCCATTAATATTTTATTTTTCCTAAGTTTAGGCTTAGGAACTCCATTAGAAATATTAATTATTTTAATATCTCCCAAACTGGTTAGAATCTGCCCAAACCATTTCTGGGTCTTGGAAGTCTCATGTGCTTTAGCCTCTCCACCAATTTTAATGGCTAGAGCACATCCGATGCTACCCCAAATCAACACTCCCTCTTAGCGAGGAATGTGCTCTAGTAATACTCCTCACTAAGCATTACTATGATTATCTAGCACAGGTACCTGTGTTGATACTAGGCCTCCCTCCCCACATCCTCTACACTATTGCATCCTGTACTGCTACCCATGGCCCTGCCACTGCCACTGTTGCATCTATATGAAAGCTCTCTCTACATCTGTGCCACTGCCCATGGCCTTGCATTTGCATTGCATCCCCTTCTCCTCATGCTCCATCGTGCTACCCATAGCACTGCCACTGCTAACTACTGCACTACAACCCAGTTACTGAGAAGGAAGTAACTAATCCACCCAACTCTGACATCCCTGTCAGGCTAAAGACTCTCCTGATGTTGAAGCTCCCTCTGCCGCTAACAAGTACTCCCTTTACTGACCTTTGCGTTGCTGCAACAAATCCATACATCTCGTACCGTTGCATACCGCTCTATGCCATCTTGCACTGGTGCAATATTCCTGTGCTTCTCGCACTGTTGCATCCTGCTACCCTCTGCGTTGTCCTAGGACTTCTACACTATAGCATTCTCTACCGCTTCATCTGCATCCATCTCTAGCGACATCTGCCAATCCTACTACTCCTCTTCGGGGCTCCCGTAGCAAGATATAATCCAAGAGGTTGGGTACCTCAAGGATCTTGCCCCTCATCGCTTATAGTCCGTCTGACTACAGCCCGATGTCTCCCCACTTCTTCTTAAGTGGCACATGAGCACTCATGGCACAATCGTCATCCTCTTTGATGCAATGTCTATCTAGAATGGACAGGATCCTGGCCTTCTAGACCACAAAGTTGGACGCCCCGTTCAGCGCGTCTTGATCCCTCAGTTCATTCATGGCCATTTCTTTTCTCTTCTTGTCGACTCCTCCGAGTCTCTCTACTTCTTGCCTGGAAGTTCTCTGTTCGACTCCTGCTAGTCTCTCTACTTCCCGTCTGGAAGTTCTCGGTTCGACTCCTGCTGAGTCTCTCTACTTCTCATCTGGAAGTTCTATTCTGGACTCCCTCTGAGTCCTGATTTCCCTCCTGGAAATCCTTCTGCCAACGTCAAGTTGCCCCTCTCCAATTGTCTGTGCAACTGCAACACTGACCCGGATTCCTTGGCTAGAAATCCACCTCGGCAGCAACTCCCTCTACCTCGGTCTTTTCCTATTAGGTATTGCTCTAACCACAGTACTCCACCAACTTTGCTTTTGCAAACTGCCCACAGCTTCCTAAACCCCGGCAACCGAAGGACTAAGCCTCTAGGGCTCTGCGCAATCCCGACAACGACTGAATCTGCGCCTCCTAGCCACAGCGTCGATCCTTCCTGGTTGAGAAAGATGATTGGACACTATGTAAGTCAGATTTGCCCCTCTCTGCCTCTGTGTTGATCCTCCTCCTAGCTCGAACTGATGACACATGGCCTCTGCGTCACCCCTTCTCTCTTGCTTTCTGCTACGAACAACTTCTGTCACTCAGGACATTTGTTTCTACTGCAAATGCTCCACTTCAGCTGGTGCCTTCAGCTCTCCTATGATCTGTAACCACGCTCTGATACCATGTTGAATTTTCTATGTCTATCCATTAAAAAATTAGTCTGTATTCTGCTGATTTATTTCTTCTGCTTGTTTAAAATAGAACAAGTTATTTAATACATTAAATAGCGAAATAAACACAATACAGTCACAACATCTACAGATCATCAACTGAAAGAAAACAAGCACACAAGTGACACCGTTATTTTTGGACCAATGTCCCCAGAAAAACCCAATGCGAGAAAACCAGTGTAGCTGTTCAGGGGGTTATATTATTATGCAGTCTATCTGAGTACAACTGGGTGCCTAACCGGCTCACCCGACAGAGAAAAATACACGGCAACAATACCTCTATATCAGGAAACAAGTATTCAGAAAACCTGTCCCACGAAACCCTCTCCAGCACAACTGGAGCTCAGCGTTGGCCCTTCTGGCCTCTGCGTCAACCCTAGGACCCTCTGCGTCATCCCTCTAAGGCACTGCGCAGAATCTGGGACTCTCTGCATCACTCCAGCAACCTCTGTGTGGATGACGCAGTCTCTCTAGGCTATGCGATGCCTCTACTGGGCTCTGTGTAGCCTAGACTAACTGCTGCTCTCGCTCTCTCTACTTCTGTGCTAGTCTCCCAGTATCGTCCCTACCTCTCTGCCTCGTACTCACTGCCCCTCATTGCTGATCACTGATTCAACTTTGCTTAGCAACCTGACTCTAGCAAAATGAATGACTAATCACTCTAGTGTGTTCTCCAACTGACCCTTAAGCCTCATCTTATACTTTTCTCATTGGTCCATCAACGGCCGAGAATAAATCTCTAATCAACAGCTAAGATTAGATTTGGCTTGATCCATGACTTTTGGACCATTTTAACCTAGTTTTATATTAATACCCATTAATATTTTATTTTTCCTAAGTTTAGACTTGGGAACTCCATTAAAAATATTAATTATTTTAATATCTCCCAAACCGGTTAGAATTTGCTCAAACCATTTCTGGGTCTTAGAGATCTCATGTGCTTTAGCCTCTACACCATTTTTCATGGCTAGAGCACATCCGATGCTACCCCAAATCAACAAGTCTTAGGTCTTGGAATTCATCATTAGAATATTCTATAAGAAAAGAAGAACTCTTGTGGATTTTCCTCTCAAGAGGAAAGGTTTTGGGCCTGGCTTACAGTGTACATTTTGTGTCTCCTTGTCTCATTGATCATCATTGTTTGGTAGATTTTTGATGATAGAGAACACTAATAATAATCAAGTGAAAGAAGAAGCTAATCAAGTTAAGTAAAAATACATCACAAGCAGTTATTAAAATAAGAGAAATCATCTATTTAGATGCCCCTAGATTTCTCAATAAATGAATGGTGCCCATGGCTTTGTGAAGCCATTTAGGGTTGTCCTCGCAAGCTTCTCATCTGACACAACTTCCCCAACTACATCGAACTCATCATGAACCTGTGTGGTCCTAGTGAGATAAGATGCTATAATACTTGTCCTAGACATCTTGGTGCTCTTGAGTATTTCCCTCAACACCATTTTTCTGTTATAATTGTCACGTTGATACAACTTAGGAACTCCCACATTCCCTAGCTAATTTCTTTCTACAAAGATGAGGGATCACATGATCCTTCACCCCATCCAAAATGTTCAACTTGCTATTCACATCCTTTTGGTTATAAATGGCCAATTGTGTAGCATCAATAGGAGGGGTGAGTTGTTGATTTACAAACTCCCAAATCCCATTCTCCATCACCACTAATGATATCCTCTCCTTCCAAGAATTCTAGTTGCATGCACCCTCCAACCAATCTTCAAACCTCAACCTTTCTCACAACTTCCAAATGAAAAACTAAAACCCACAAGAATATGCCTACTAGAAAGTTCTTTGGCCGCCATAAATCCTTGTGACAAATAGATCTTCTCTCTCCTCAAAATTTGAGTGCTTTGATACCATGTTAATGTTTTCAATACCAAATATGACTTATTATTATCAACAATTTATTTATACCCAAAATATTATACTCACTCCAACAAATTAAATTTTTTAAAAACTATTGAATAAAAAAATACACCGGCATTTAACTTTTAATAATTGGAATGGAAAATTTAATATAAAACTAGTGACAAAACACAGTAGAAAAAAATTTCCAACAAATTCTCCTTCACTTTTCTATATCTCAGGAAAATTAGGGCTTCCTTTAACAAGGAAATTGACCCACAAAGAATACATAGCAAATACAACAATGGAACCTCGCAACTCGACCCTCTAAGAAATTTTGCTTGCAACTATGTTATCTATCCTTCACAATTTTGGCACAACTATAGCAAGTCAGCTGCCTCCCAAGTCTAGTGTCTACACTCTCAAATCTTCAAACTCTCGATCTTCCTGCCTAGAACTGAGCCTCAACTGTTTCTACCTCCTCCAAGCAGCACTCCCTCAGACTATCCACAGATGAGTCTCATCTGTCCTCTCGTGCGCTCAAGCTGCAAACTTGTGCTCACACGAATCCTATAGTTGCAAACTATTCACCTCTCTTTAGACTTAAGTTTCTCACTTGCTTGAGAAAATTGCTCTCAAAAGAGTGGATTTGTTTTCCTCCTCTACCTTAAGCTTCTTTTATAATTTTCACCAAGCCAAATCCCTAAGCCTCAATCTCCAAAATGATGGATGGTTGGGGTTAAATCGTCACCCACTTAGATCAATGATGGAGATTAGATCTAATTCACTAAAATGAATCAAATTCATTTTCCATTAGAAACCTTGGCTTGATAGCCAACATTAATTAATTAATTAATGTGCTTTTCCCAAGTTAAACTTAGGAAAGAAACCATAAAAGTCACTTACTCAACATTAGCAAGTACCTAAAGAGACTTTGGACATCTTCTACATGCTTGACACCTAGCCTATGGAAAAGCACATACCCAAGCTATCAACATCAATACATCTCTTGAAAATCGACTTTACTATCTAGTACTCACCAAAATGGGAATCCCTATAGGAGAAAAACTTTTCTAATTTATTCTTATCCAATCGGCTAGCCATGCAACCCCTAACAGCCACCACTCGTTGATGATGTCCCATTATATCTCCTCTACCTGCATTAGCCATATGTTTCTCACCCATCCGACAAGAGCACATGGGCAAAGGTGGGTTTCAGATGAAAATGAACTTTATTCATTTTGTAATCATGTGCTTATGCTAGTTTGTATTTGGGCATTTGATATCAATTATGGGGTGACCAGGAAGAAAGAGGGGTTTTGACCGTGATCTTGTTCCTTCACCTTAAATAGGGGATTAATCTACGATCCTAGCCCAATGGGACCTCCCCTAATGGCCCAATGGGTATAGGAGCAGCACTACTTCGGAAACCTTGATTGAGATAGCATAGTTCCATCTATCCCTATTCCATACTTTCCATTTTCCATCACACATTACAACCCCTTATCTTACATCCATTCTTCGAGTTCAACTGACCATTGGTCCTCTATGATTTGGCACCCATACACCCTCATACCTAAGTAGGGCCCAAAACTTTGCCCTGGGAGGTTGATGCAGCTAAAAGAAAAAAAAAAAACCATATCATGGCCACAAAATAAAATAAAAAGAATATCAAAATGCAAAATATGGTCAGGGCATACAAATTAGCACATGGGCGAAAACCTAGCATGAACTCTACCTCACTCATTACGGCCATCACTCAATTCCTGAGCACATGTTGGTCAATTACATTATAAAAGGAACCCTTGCATGTCCCAACCTTGATGAGCAATGAAATGACTCATCCTTTATGGTTAATACAACTGCTATACATGGGAGAAAAATAAAGGCCGAGGTGGTAAATCATGCATCCATGATTGCTCCCTCCTCACATCTATACACGAAGGATGTGGATCCCCATCATTTTGGTCCCTTTAACTATGGCACTTGCCCATGAAGTCTTCACCCCTTCGTACCATCATTAATATTCACTAACACCTATCAATTAAAGGGTCGACTAAGGAAATGTTACTTCCCTTTAGGGGTTGGAAACACCTAACAGGGTTGTCCTTTACCCACTCCTACCTAGGAAAGAAAGAAAATTTCGAGCTCAAGGGCCCTAATTTTGGAATTGAATCCCTTGTTTGAAGTATTAAATAGTCCATTACATTCAAGCTTGGTTCACTTAGATGCAATAATGATTATTGTCCCTGATGAATGGTTGCTTTCACTAAACTTTGTGTTGTGATTGTTTAATGGTTCAACAACCCATGTCCAAGGCAACTTACCCATAGGTACCCAAGTTATTAAAGAAGTATATTGGCACCCACAGTTGAAGTGTTCAGAGCCTTGGGTTTCCAAGCAATAGTAACACATCACATATGACCCTAGGAACCTTTTGCACCCAAGACGTTCTTCCACTTTGCACTACATTGGAAGATTCTTCAGGATGATACACTGGACCTAGCATGCCCCCAAGCCAGCCTTAACACCATATGAGGGATGGTAGTTGATTCAAGCTCCAGATGAGGAAGGCCTCACCTTCAGAGACTTAGGATTGAGAGTAGCACTTGGAAAGCCCTCAAACTTGGGGCAAAGATGGACACATTTTCACAATTAGAGACCCAAGAAACCCATTTGCAGTTGCCCCAATTGGATTTTGGGGACTAGAGAGAGCCATTGATGGAGATTAGAGGGCCAACCCTAAAATTATGATTTCAAGATGCTACTACATCACACTTCGCACCTTGTAGCATCAACACTTGGCATTTGGAGCACTCTTCACGCATGATGTCAACTTAGAAGGCTTCACAACTCACACATGTGGGATTTTATTTGTATTTATGTCAAAGTTAGTTGGGTTGGCTTGTAACCCAAGGGTTTCATTGTAATTTTACTTGTTAGTAGGAGCTTTAGGCTAATTATTGAAACTTATCCTCATAAAAATAAAGGAGAGGATCATTGTTATCCATCATCACTTGGACAATTCAGCCTCTCTTGGAGAATTTCAGCCTTCTTGTACCTTTTGATAGATGTGATCTATAGAGCATTTTTTGTATTGGAGCTATATTCTTGTCTTTGGAGAAGTTGCCTTATATCAATGATTGGATTGTACATGCATATTGTCTTGAAATTGCTTTATTATTGAAATCTCTAATTTTATGTCTAATGTAAGGAATAAATTGTAATCTAGGGTTTTTCTATTGTGCCCTAATTTCTTGAATATCAATTGTATGGAAGTTAGGTCTCATTATTGCATGCATTTCTAATTATATGATATGTGAATGACAATTCCCTTGGTGATCTTATATTAGCCCTCCCAAGTGAATTTTGATCCCTCACAATGGTGATAATAAGGGTTTTGTTGCTAGGGCATCAAAATATCCAAACTCCTTTGTAAGTTTTAGCCATTCTTAAGAAACCAAAGACTCCACCAACCCTAGGACTAGGCATTGGCCATGTCTTGTTGGTGATCAAGTCATCTTTTACCCACAAATTAAATTTCTCTCCTCTAATTTGACCCTCTTAAGACCAAGCAACCCAATTAGGGCTTAGTGCTTATTTAGCTAGGAAGGGGAATTTTTGGTCTTCAAAAATTTCAATAACAAGGGTATCTTTGATCTTTGAGATGGTATCTTTAGAAAACCTGACACTAGAACCAAAACCTTTGCATTACTAATCCAACCATCCAAATCAAAGTTCAAGTTTGAAGTAGGAGGAATGAAAATTTTAGGTAAACTTTGATCTTTATTACCCTTTCTTTAATAAGTCACTTCCTTTTGCCTAGCCATCCCAAGGATTTGTTCTGGTGTAGGCTTCTCACCATAAATCCTAGTGACGTTATCACAAACAACAAACATATTATTAACCCTGCCAACATTAGACACATTATTAATATTCTGACTTCTTTCAATAGTTTCAATCCAACTTTCCATGCAGAGAGTATAACTTTTTCCCACCGTGTTAATATTTTCATTCGGTCCTGCCATTTCTCCTTCAGCAATTTGACAGAAAATGGGACAAGTGGATTCCTCATAGAAGTCATGGCAAGGCCTGCAATGAGGGAGGGCTTGATCAACCAAGTTAGTAGATTCCATAGGATTTTGTGGTCTTTGATCTTGAGGGGGACCCTTCTTCTACCACCTGTCGTTAGGCCTAGGCTAGAACCTATTCGCTTGTGACCATTACATGACAATCAACCTATTCTGCATAGCATTCATCTGATTTGCATGGTTGATTTCCATGGTCTTTATCAATTGATCTTGGTTGGGTTCCATAGGTTTTATCATTTGCGTCAACTCTTTAATGGGGTCACAGGATGCTTCCTTAATTTTTTCTTTACCTTTAGACTCATGAGTTCTTGAGGAATCTCCTCTTGTAAAACAAGGAAGATTTGACTTCCCTAAACCTTGCATGTTTTTCTCTATCTTCTCAGTTATGCTTTGTGCAACCTTCAAAGTTCTCGATTCCTTACCCCTCAACTCATATGCTAACTATCCATTAAATGCATCAATATAGTATATGAGAATGGAAGCATCTGGCAGGCTTGATAGCCTGATGAAGACACTTGATTAGAACATTGAACCTTTTATTAAACTCTTCCATGGTTTCATTTTCATTCTTCTTAATTCCACTTAGCGCAACTAACAAATGTAGATGTTCTTTCTTATCACCCCATCTATTATTAAAGGCATCAATGATCTACTTGAGGTTTGTGAAGGAGTTATTATTTACATCTTCATAATTGATAATTGTTGTTTTTGTACCACTTACTAACACAAAGGTTGAAATTCCTAAGGTGCGACTTCACACTTACTGCATTATTTTTGTGAAATATGGCAACTTCTCAACGGCTTTGTCAAGAACAGCGTGGGGATAACTAGCAAGATTAGAAAAATTGATGGGAGCATACAAGTCATCCATTTTTACCTGACAGATATTTGCTTCGAAAAGAAAATGGATATTAGGGATTGATTCGTGTCCAATATTTACAAGGAGTCTATGAGAAGAAAGTTTGTTTAATTTCCTTCGATAAACCTTTTCAGATTCATGAAGGGGGTTATACAAACTAAGTGTATTATTCTCGCAAAATACCTTGAAGAGCTTTCAAACAATGGAGTCGCCAGGACATGAACCAAACTCTAATAGCCAGAGTCATGCATAAAACAAACAAAAAATAAGGTCAAAAAAAAAGTCGTATTCCGAATCCAAAAAGATTTATCCCTGACTACGGCGCCAAAAAAAGTTTCTGCCTAATCCACACTTGCACTAACGTGGAGAAAATCTTTAATCCACTTGGTGTGGCATTGGGGGCAAGTCTCGAGTTGAGTAGTTGTCACTCGGTTCTCAACTCCTCCATCTAGGCTAACTCCTAGTGAAGCCAAGTTGGGTAGTCCCTAAGAAAATAACTAACGCTTTGAGTAAGCTATAGCAAATAAGAAATGTTAATCTAGGAGTTAATTACTCAAGAATACATTCACCATAAATATACAAAATGAGCAAATAATCAAATGACAAAAATGATTAGCAGAAAAGCCTGTTACCCATCACCAGTGGGTGACCCCTATTGGAGAAATTTTCTCGTAGATTTGTCTTCAGCCAGTAACCCCTTGCAACCACTTGATAACTCGATGTGCTACTATTCTTCGCCACTTGAGCCAATATAGTGCGCCCTTACTCATCTATTATGATCGTATGTTTGAAGGTGGGCCTTCCAGCCTCGAAGTTATGACTTTTCATTATGTAATTGGGTGTTTATGCCTGGTTTTCTTGGGCACACTTGGGCATGGATTAGCGAGTGATTCAGTTGAAAGAAAGGGCTTTGACTATACTCTTGTTCCCTTACCTCAACTAGGGGGGTTAATCTTGTAGGGTATCCTTTATTGGCTACTAGCTATAGGAGTGGCACTACATGGGGAACCCTGACTGTGGTTTCGTGGTCTTATTAACCACTGGAGTGGCACCTAATGATTATATAAATACTCCATACCCAAGGATGTACCAAAGGACACTTGTACCATCAGATATCATCAAGTTACCAAATTTTTTAAACTCTACTTCTATTTCTCATCATTTTCTCTTGTACCCAAATTCCACACCCTGCGGGGAATTGTAATAAGTGATGCTAGTAATGATGAGTTTTGAGTCTGTAATAAGCCTAGGTAGCTTGGGACCTTGCCAACAAGTGAGTATTACTCTAGGAAGTTTTTTCACTTGTTTAATTATCATCTCCCTACCAAGACTTAATAATTAATTGAGTTTTTTCCTCCAAATATACCCCAAATCCAAAGTACGGGTTGATGGTGAGGCCTTGAGTGAGTCCTAGTGTCTAAAATCGACGTATATTACCATACTAGATCACAAAAAAAATCCGTGGAATTTGGTTAGGTCAAAGTAGTCATTTTTAAAAATTTTAGATTTTCCACAGGGCGGAAATTGCAATAAATATTGTACATCTAATGTAATAACTTAATAAGTGATGTCTAGAGAAGTTGTATGGGGGTATGAGTAATAAAATTCGCACCTCTCGCCCTAAAATTTCTATTATGACACACTTTGAGGGGTCAAAAATGTGTTTAGGACCCCCAAAACCCACATATCCTAATAATAGTGGAAAATGTGGCAATAAATTAGGCTAGAAATAAATTAAATAGAAATAAATAAATTAATCCATGTAACAGAATGACATGGAAATGACTTGGAAATTATCCTAAGTCAAAGAGTTGAGTCAAGGGACATGTGGACGATGACTAAGCACCTTACATCATAAATACACCAATATCTCATAAAATCCAATTTCCTAGAGTTAATACAATAGTTGCACATGTGGAAAATTGAATTATTTGGAGAAGTTCATGCACTAGAGGAATATTCGATTGAATATTTGGACTAAGGATTTTGTGGGGACTTCTCTCACTGTTAGCTCGAGTGCTTCTACACTTAGCACTTCAATTTGGAGGATTACGAGTTTCATTTTGGAGGACCACGAGTTTCTCTTGTTGGAGATCACGCAGTTCCTGGGATCTTCGCAGAGCATCTTTGGGATCATCATCTGAGGTGGCAACACTTGGTTCGAGTTTGGATGGTTTGACTCGAGTTATCTCATTGCTTTGGTTCACTCATCGATATGTTTACTATGCCAGATAGAGAATTCAATTTTCCTTGGATGCCACATATAAAATTTGGTTTGCCTTGGTGTCTCTATCATCTCCACTTGGAACTCGACTTGCTCGTTCTTGGGATTTTCTCTAAGTTCAGTTTTCACATGCATTTTTCCTTGGGATTTGCTCCCAACTCTCTATAATAGAGTCATGGGCTCTCATATGTATCATGTAATACGAGCTAGTGTGCTTGAGGACATGGTACAGGATTGTATACACATTTTGCAATATAATACAACAGACTTTCGAGTTACTTGTGATGGTGTTCTTCTCCTTGCATATAGTAAATTCTTGACATGTTGTTATTGTGTTTCTACATACTTCTTCATGTTATTTTTCCTTCATGCTTGTTTCAAGTCATGGCAATATGAAGCTATCTCATATTAGCATAGGAATTGTTTAATTGTTCTAGGAAATGAAACATTCTAATTGATGTCAAATATATCTCTAGGAGTTCTTTCCATTGCATTTATTTAATTTCATGTGGATTTAATGTGTTGTGGAGAAGTTTTGTAGAAGAATCTGTCTTTGGTCAAGCTTTCAAACTTGAAGTGAAGTTCTCGATAGAACCAACTCACTTTTGAAAATATTCAAGGAGAACCCGCATGCTTAAATTCTAAAGTCTCATCTATTTCGATTTGTCTTATAAGCGTTCTTTTAAGTTTTAGGCTCTTATTTATTGCATCAAAATCAAATTAAAGATTTTATTGTTCACATATTGCACTTCATTTATCAATATCTAGCTATTCCAAAGAGCCAAGTCATGGCTAATCAAAGAGGAGAGTTTGTTCATACTATTTGGCCTAGCCTCTTGTAGATTATTTTGTAACATATATTGTAGTTTTCTGAAGCTAATATTTGTTGTGTTGTTGTAGCCATTTCTAACATGTTCTCTTGCAGCTACTTGCGGGATTCATCATCAAAAAATTGCTTACAAAGTTGCGTGCAAGACCTTGGGGCTCGAATTTAGTGACTACTTCCACCTTTAGGCCGAGTTCTTCTTGGACAAAGCCATGTTCTTGAGGAAAGCCGAGTTCTTTTGGCCATCTCTTTCTCTCTTGATCGTGGCCATAGAAGAGGCTTATCCTCTCTTCTCCTTCTTCAAAATTTGAATTTTGTTGAGTCTATTTGGGCCTCAAATTGTAGAAATTTTCAACTTGGAAAGGTCTATGGTTTGAATTCAAATTGTTAAGATTTTCCTTGGATTTTAGAGAAGACTTCATTGTTTTTTCCTTCTTGTACCAGCTAATAAAATTTCTAATTTTGGGAGCGTGGGTTTTACCCATTGGTATCCCTATCTCTCCACCTTTTGGAGAGGTTTGGTGGCTTGATCTTTGGTCTATTTCATTTGCATGCATCTCATTTAATTGGGGAATTACCACAATCATGAATTACACTCATTCCACATCTTTTTTAGTTTGATTTACTACATGTTTCAAGTCCGTAGCAAGTTCAGAATTTTTGCATACAAGCACTTTTTACTTGATCTTATTTGGCTTGAACATAGTTCCAAGGTTACTTATGCTTCATCATTAAACACATCTTACATGCATCAAATATTTGGGCAAATTTTCTCCATAAAGTAACATTCTATTTCATGTCAAGCAAGTACATTTAAAGTTGAAATTAATTTTCATTGTTTGGTTAATTTACTTACATTCCCCCCAAGCATCACTAAAATTTACCTCCAACTTAAGTTGGTTGAATAAACATTTTAGAGACCCTCTACCTCTATTAGTTCTTCACTGTGAGATCCAAATCTTTGGGCAAAGTGTGACGTCGAAGGATTAGAATTCAATTGCAATCTTGTTTTAGAGCTAACTAATAAAATAAACCATGAACACTCTTTCATCACATTCACTTTACTTGCAAAGTTCTCAAATTTCTTGATATTTTGATGGTTTAAACTTTAAAGTTTCACATGCAAATCTTATTTCAAGAGGCACTTTGGATGCAAGCATTGTAATCTCTTAATTTTGCAACAAAATTGATTTTCTTGTACTTGGAAATTGGCTACCTTTGTAACTTAATTGCATATTGTCATGAATGGTTGATTCACTTTCAAGTACTATTATTTTGGGTTGCAAACTTAATTGCATGTCATCTTGGTCTAACATTTGAGTTTTTTCTATCATCTCATTTACATTCTCATAGGTAGATTACTAATTGTTTCCTTTTGGGCAAGATACCTTCACATGCTTTGATTCATAAATTTGTTTATCTTAAAAGCATTATTGTATCTTGCATTTATAGTACCTTGTGCTAATAGTTTATCGTTTCACTTTTCAGGATTACCTTTACTTTCCATTTGAAAGCATTTCACTTCATTTAAGAAAATACAATTTCATTTTAAAGAGCAATACTTTGAAGGCTAGCTATTTTCATATGCTTTATGCTTATTTTATGTATTGATGGTTATTGCTCATATCACTTTTTGCTTGTAAATCTTAAGAAGTAATCTATTTAACTCTAACAACTCTCCTAGAAAACTACATCTTTAACTTAGTTTTCCTTTAGGGACCACCCCCCATAGCTAACCTTGGAGATAGGTGGCAGCCCCTTCTCTAGGTTCCTTGCCACCAACCACACCTTGTGGATTTAAAGGCTTTTCTCACTAACTGTAGGTAGGTGTAGGCGGCAAGGTCAACAGGTCCCACTTCTCGATACCATATATCTCACTCCCTTCTACTCATTACAAGCCCTTTTCACATTGTCCCATCTGGGTCCACAAGGTTTTAACATCCCCTTCCCCTTATCCAAAGCTTAGGTCGGGCCTAGAACGATTTCCCAGAGGTTGATGCAGCTAAAAAAGAAAGATAAAAGCATAAATGGCCACATGCAACAGGAAATGTACCACAAAATGCAAAAGATGGTTGGGACAATAAAATTTAGCGCGTGGGCAAAAGCCAAACATGAGTTCTACCCCTTGTTTTAACATCCCCTTCCCCTTATCCACACCTTAGGTAGGGCCTGGAACGATGTCCCAGAGGTTGATGCAGCTAAAAAATAAAGATAAAAGCATAACATGGCCAAGTACAACAAGAAATGTACAACAAAATGCAAAAGATGGTCGGGACAATAAAATCTAGCGCTTGGGAAAAATCCAAACATGAGTTCTACCCTTATCATTATGGCCATTACCCTAGTTCCTAGGGCCCCTTGAGTGTCTCCTGCATCATTATGGCCATCACCCTGGTTAATGGGGCCCCTTGAGTGCCTCCTGCATCATTAAGGAACCCATGATTGTCCCAACCCCAAGTGGGCGATGAACTGCCCCACCTTAAAGGGGTAGTCACTGCTACATCTTACACATCATGCTCTCATCCCCTTGAGCCCTGAGCAATAAAATGAAGAAAAATCAACAAAAGGAAAAAGGCATATGAAGAAAGATGGAAAAACAAACGTCGGGGTAACTCATGTACCACGATTGCTCCCTCCTACATTCATACACCCAAGGTGTGGGTCTTCCTCATCATAGCTACCCTTGTACCATGGCATGTGGCTTGGAGCCTCCCCTCTTGTCCCCACCATGTTCCATCACTAATTCATATGACACCTTCCATTTGATGGATGTACCATTGTCACTCCCTTAAGAGGTTGACACCACCTAATAGGGTCCTTCATTAACCTCTCTTGTCAAGGAAGGCAACATTAGTACATGTTCAAAGCCCATTTAGAAGGGCATGCCACTATAAAGTGTCCACTTTTGTCGTTGATTAGCAAGCTTATTTACTCAATTGCACTAATGGATTATTGTATTGAAAAGTGAGGAGATGCATTGGATCTTATACAGGATTGCATGTGGGTCTTCATCTTGGACTCGGCCTCCATCTATGGGATACAAGCTCTCTAGAGGGTCATAATGGGACTTGTAGGGTGAGCATTGAGAGCCATGGGCCTCCAGCCATGTCGA
Organism: Pinus taeda; assembly: GCA_000404065.3. Classification (NCBI taxonomy): domain Eukaryota; kingdom Viridiplantae; phylum Streptophyta; class Pinopsida; order Pinales; family Pinaceae; genus Pinus; species Pinus taeda. The sequence continues at coordinate 190,832 of APFE031630389.1, read as the reverse complement.
GCATTGATTGCCACACAATGGGCTTCTTCAACACCACCACATTGCCTATCTGTGCCACAGTTATACAGCGATGATGATACACTTGGACCACATTGCCCGGTTGGCCACACATTGCACCCAACACTTTGCAGTTGATCTAGGGCCCATAGGAGGTTTGGTCTATCCCGGGAAGACATGGGAGGGCATGTGTCATCTTCTAGTCGACAATGATGGAGCATCAACTTGATTATGAGCTACTTTGAGACCCATGAGACCATTGCTTATGCCCAGAGCCACTTGGAGCACCACATGATGTTTTGCTTTGAGACCAAGGAGCCACCCCCTTTGACCATTATTTTCAGTGCCCTCTTCTTCATCGTGGCACTTGAGTACTCGACTAGGCCCTCCAACAGCCCCCTTTGCACCATTATTTTATCATTTCAGCTTCATTAGGGGGGCTTATTTGAGCTATATGGTGGGCTTTTCACCAAAGTTAGTCTTATTTTGCACATTAAAACAAATTTAAGGGATCATTAGGCTCATTCAAATTTGTAGAGGCTCATATAAATAAAGTAGAGGCTCATTTGTATTTGATCATCATTACTTGAACTTGGATATCTCTTCTTAAGGATTCCGCACTTTTCTCTTGGTTGTCTATTGGAGATCTCTTGATGCATTTCAATATCTTTGGAGCTGAAATTTTGTTCTCTCTTGGAGCCATCTTCTTGATCTTGGATTTGGATATATTTCTTGTTGTCTTGTAAGTAATCTTGTGGAATATTTTTGCATAAAAAAAAACTGTAATGTGTGGAAATTTTGTAACTAGCTCTTTCTTTGTGCCCTAATTTAGTGATTACTGAATACCATTATAAAGGATTGTTAGATTGCAAATTTGTGCCCGTTACTCATTGATAACATATAGACGAATGTTCCTAGTGGAGTAAAACTTGTTTTTCTTCCATGAAAGTCCATTGAATTTAGGTGGGTAAATGTTAAAGAGTGTTTTCAAGAGCATCACTCTCTAGCCTCCTTGAAGACAATTTCAGCCAAATTTCAAATCACATAGACTCCATAGCCCAAGGGCAAGGCATTGATCCAGAAAAATTTGGTGATCACCCCATTTTCCCTTCTCTTTTTCTCCTCCCAAAACTTTTGGCCTCCAACCTGGACGGTTTTGCTAGGGCTTGCTATGAATTCTTACATGGGAGGAATTTTTCAATTCTGTGTGGATAAAGCACTGCACTAGTGTCTCCCCTAGGATTCCTCAAGGTTTCACGAGATTCCCATGGTTCATTTGTGAGAAAAAAGGAAGCCCTAGCTCTAACTTTGTAAGCTCATCTTAAACGTTTAGGTCTATTGGCTTTCTTGATGGTTTTTCATATAGTATTTGGTGGAATAAATCACTTGAACCCTTTCTCTCAACCCACCTTGACCTAGAGAGCATTATGGAAAGTCTTCTCCCATGATTATACATAAACCCTAGGTCTCATGTGTCCCCACTCTAAGTTTCTCAAGGATAGCGAAAGTCTATTTAAAGGCATATAAGCATCATTCAAAGCTTTTTGAGAGGTCCTAACCATCTTAGGAGCCTTGACCTTGGGAATTCTTATCATCATTGAGTATCATTAGCCCTAGGTCTAGGTTTCCTCATAGGCCTTTCTTGGAGAGCCATTAGCTTCTTCTTGAAACATTAGGCCCTTATTTGAGCCTCTCCTTGAATGAGCCTTGGAAATCACATCATACCTTGCCATTGATCCTATCATTCAACTGATTTCCCTCATATCGGGACTCCTCTCATCGGTGAAAGTCCGTAAAGAGCAGGGCACACTGACTAAGATGACAGTGAGCCTTTGTCCCATTGTTGTCGCTTGACCTTGTAGTTGTCCCTTAGGTACCCCTCTTAGGACCCCTGCTAGATTGTGTGGCAACAAGATCAGTGCCAAGAGTAGATTGATGATGCTTGTAAAAGAAATGCCCAAAGTAAAAGATTATTGCTCGAAAGTAAATGCTTATGCTTTGGAAATGAAATGCCAAGACTAAATATTGCTTGAAAATAGATATGGAAAATGAAATAATAACTCAATGTTGAATGTTGTGGGAAATGTTGTGGAATGTGTTCATCGTAAATTTTATTAACTTAGATTTCACTTAGATTTAGATTAATTAGTGAAGGAATGCACAATAGAGATGATGGTATATGACCCATGTGATTGCAAGAAAATAAATCTAATCTAAATGTGTGTTTCCCCTTCTACCTTTATCCTTTAAATCGATTTCAAAGGGTTGCAAGGAGATCCAAAGGGAGGAAGATGCGCTTCGATGAGTACTCCCTTGATTTCACAAATCAACCAGTTGCAAGGAGATCTAACACTAGGAGAATCTAGCTCCTAGCTTAATTTCACAAGTCAACCTTTACCTTTCCCCAATTTCACAATAAGTGATAGAATTGGTTTTCCCTAATTAAACTAAGCCACCAACAAGCCCTTTCTAGTCAGGCGCAAGGATCAAGGTAGGCCTGCAATGATGGAGAGCATGATAGATTCTGACGAGCTTTATTACTCTTTGCAAAATGAAATCTATTCTAAAGCATAAAATGAAATCTAATCTATGAAATTGAAATCTAGTCTAATGTTTCGCAGTGTTGTGTTAATTTTAGCACTAAAGACACCATGAAAATGAGACGCAAAAACATAAGAGGCCCCTGCTAGGTAAGGGGTATTGGGATGCCTATGAGACTCTCTTAACTCCCTCAATGTTACAAAGCTTAGTAGTGATGGCATCCCTTGTGAATAAAGGGATAAAATATGGTTTTGAAGTTATAATGATGGTAAAACTACTTATTTTACAAAGGTTCCTTCTGGGGAGCTTGAAATGGCTCAATCTAGCGAAATTTCGGCATAACCTCCCCTTGTAAACTCGATGATCTGCTCAAAACCAGCAAGCAAAAGCATGTACAAAATGCTTTGGAACACTCACAAATGTTAGTGCACAAAACTAAAAAAATACCAAGTGAAACGCTAGAATAAAATGACGAGTTTTTACTCTACAACAACTAACGAAAGCTAAGTTAAATCAGCTTTCCTTGGCTGATTTTACTATGGTTAGGATAGCAGCAAGTTAAGGCTTTCAAATGCTATATTTAAACAATATTAGCTCATGAATCGAACCAAAGGATATGAGAGAATATTTTGTAGAATTTTATATGAGAAAAGAAGAGATAAATTTGGGGTCTTTGAAGGACTTGGAGACACTTGATGCACGTGGGAATAAAGCTTCTTATGTGCTTGAAGATTGATACTCCAATTGAGGAGATCCCCAATCTTCAAACCTTGAGATACTTGTGGGACTTAAAATCTTGCCAAGAGATTAGTAATCATAGGTGTAGCTTGCATAACGAAAATGAGTAAACATGATATTCAACCAAGAAACACATGTAAATTTCCATTTCAATAATACAAACTAACAAGAAAACAAGCAAACTCAAAGTAATACAATTGAAACAACAACAAGGTTACCTCATGAAAGCTCCAAGCAAACCATACAAGTCACAACACCATAAGCCTCCAAAGCCTTCTTTTATTAACCAAAAATAGAACAATTACAAAGAAGCAACAATTCCTCAAGCTCCCAATGAAGAGGGACGAGCTCCCCAAGTGGCAAAAGGACAATCCCAAGTGGGAAAACGAGCTGACAAGTGTGCCTACATAGAGCCCAAGAGAGATCTGTGTATCTCCTTAAGGGGGCAACATAGATCCAAGTGTGAAATGCAGGCTGGAGGGGGAGACATGTGCAGGGGATCAAAGAGTGAGTGGCCAGCCAAGTGTGAGTGAACTCGCTCTGCCTTTTCTTATCACATTTTTAGTTGTAATTTTTTAAAGCACTGACAACGGGAGTGTCAACGCGAATTTGTAATAAACAGGGTTAAAACGCTAACAAAAGGGGTGTCAGCGTTATTGCAGTTTTGAAAATTTAAAATTACGCTGACATCCAATGTATCAGCGCCAAATGGAGAAATTTAAATTTTTGTCTTATACTGCGCTGACATAATCCACGTCAACTAAGGAGCAATCATGGATCAAACACGCGTTGGGGAGTTGGATGGTAAGATCGCATAAAATATGGTTGGATTCCACCGCCAAGAGGTATGTGGGTTTAAAAAATTATGATCACATGATAAGATTTTTTTCAAATTGGTTGTCAGTTCATTATAATGATGAGCATATTGACACGTTTTGGAATAAGTTACCCCATATAGAAATTACCCGTATTACCCATGATTGAAATGTTGTCTTATGTTAAATGCGGATGGTTTGTTAACTGTTGCCTGAAGATTTAGGATCAAATCGCTTTTTCTAGCACATGTAGCACAAGTGCTTCAGGAGATATAGAAAGCTACCTAGAGATGGCCTCTGGGTTGATTGTAGACCAGTGCCTAGGACATCTTAGATAGAGGAGTGCATGGAAGAATATCAGTGAGACTTTCTACTGCACTCCAATTGTCACGTAGTTGAAAAAAGGGAATAAAGGGGGCTTGGTTCAATAGCCCTTCATCAAGGTAGACTCAAGCCCATACATGGATCTAAATGTTCGGGGGGTAAATCAGGCCAACCTCAAAGAGAAATGTCTGGTTCTGGTGGCCGACACACAACAACAGGCAGCTTAGTATTGCAGTTGTAGTAAAGGTGAAGAGAAGCAGAGAAAGAAAGGGATTTGATGCATAGCGCTGTAACAGAATCCTAAGCAACAATGTCCCGACAAAGGTATGGAAGATTGAAAAGGTGGAATGGTAGAAACAGTGGAGCGCAAATGAAGGTTTCATGGCATACACCTCATGGGCACATTTGTCACCAAAATCATAAGTTAATTTGTGCACGTTATAGGTACATAAGTAAATCTATAGCTAACACAAGTACTATTAGTACTTAGTAACAAATATACAATCATGAACAAGGGAGAAAAAGACAGCTTCATTACATTATTTTAGAGAAGGAAAAACACATATGAAATGAGATTTGCAATGGAGAAAACATATTGTGCATTGCCATGATTGGAATCACCAAAGAGTTTCATTAATCTTCAAAATGAGCCCCATTCACCAATCCATTTACATTTAGCAATCTACAGCTCATGTTCCTCATGAACAAGCATTTAGAACCAAAAAGGAACCAAAGAATTTGGACCACTCAGGTGCAGACTTCTAGAACCAGTATTAAGTGTTTCTCCCCTTTTATTTATATAGAAAAAGGTGGCTTTGAATCAACATTTACAAAATATCTCAGCCTAGGGCCAGCTGTCAGATTGACTAGCTGTCTAGGCCTCTGATAGCTCTGTTGCCCAAACTGATTTCCTTGGACTTGATTCCGTTCTTGGAAATATAGAATCTACAGAATAAAAGAAATTACAGAAAAATAGAAAAAGGAAATTGAATGATGATGGAGGAAAATGTCGTCCTACGGTTCCTGTGAAGGCCCCTGATCAGGCCACGTCTCTGCCACAATGTGTCCCTCTAGTTACTCAGTTGGTTCATATCGCTTTCGCCTCAACTGCCTAGTTCACCACTCTCAGGAGTTGGTAGCAATTGTCTATGTTTGCTTATCACAGAGCAGCAGCAGAGTTTGTCTAGGCAGTCCTTTACATTTATGACTGAGTGGAGCTGCACGCTGAGGCATTAAGTCTTCCTGAGTCCCCATACCTTCATTTACTCTCCGAAGATGTGCAACAAAGTAGTCGAATTCATTTATGAGGCCATTGTTGTCCTAGGTTTCTTGTTTTAGAGGCTTCCACAGGATTAGCCCATATCGATCTCCAGTTGTTCCATGCCTTCCTTCAATACCTCAGCTGCTGACCCATACGCCTTCAAAGAACATCACCGCATCGAGACCTTTACTCTTAAATGCATTACAGAAAAGCGAGTCCTGATCTCCTTTGGCCCCCTTATGGTTTACCCCCTCTCTGCCTTTCTTCTCATATGACTAGGGGTTGTGACCTAGTGCTTGGCCAAATATCGGAGGTCGGCAAATCGGCGATTTCCTACCAACGTCCTTAGTGCATCCTCCTAAAACTTGCAATCGCCAATCATCCTTTGTGCTTAGCCCTTGGTTCTTTTAGCTTTTTATGTGACTGTAGGCCATCCCCTATCGGAGCCCCTTTCTCGACGGATCGCTATCAAGGTTGTAACCTTGATGTAATAACCTGCCTCAACCTGCGAACGCCGATTTGTGATCTCCGATGTGATGTCATCCTATGCCACATGTCACCTTGTGAGTGGTGACACTTGTCACCCTGTTTTGGCCCCTTATGACCCCTCAACACGTTGAATCTGCATGCAACGTGTCCACCATACTGCCACGTAATGTTGACATTAATGCCACCGTGAATATATCGAGACCAATGGTATTCCGCCACATGGCCCTCTAGAGGAGAGATAAAAGACCCATTTGCCCTTAGTTTTTCATTGATTTCCTTTGTAAATCACTTTCAGCCTTCCCAGTGCTTTGTCACTAACATATCGAAACTTGTGATATCACAATATTTTAGAGTTGTCACCCCACTGGCGCGTTGATAAGCCATGATGTTCTGAGTGCAATCATCGATCGTCAATCGTGATGGACCCCCGACTGCCGATATCGCTCCCGGACCTCCTATATGTGATTCTATTCTCCTTTCAAAGGTGACAAAACCCCCATCTTTAACAGGCCATATCTTCTAATTCCGAGGTCCATTTGAGGAGTTCCATATACCGTTGGAAAGCTTATTTCGAGCACTATTCAATGGAGAGGGTTCAATTTAGCTTTGAGAGCTTCTGTGGTTTGGGAGATGGCTACAACTTTTCTGCTCTTTTGCACCCTTTTGACAGCTGAAAACAATTTTTGCAGTGAGTGACAACATTGGCTCCAATTGGGGACAGTGCCTTGCTAGCAAGGTGTTGAGAACCTGCAGACCAGTAGCCTTCACCATTGGGCATGGAGTTAAAAATATAATGGACTTACATAACCAGAAAATCTCCATGAAACTTTGTTTGTAGGGAGTCCTTTCCTCATCAAACTGAAATGCAAAAAAATAAATTATACCAACTGGAAAATCAATGCTCAGCTAGTGAGCTTATTTATATACAATTCCTACTTACGTATAGGGCATCAATTCACCTAAGTGAGTTCAACCCTCCAATGACACCAACCCAGCATTAGAGTACTGGACCTTATGACATCGTGATGTTGGGAGTCAACAACTAAAATAGGCATACACCACTGCCCCCAAACAAATATTCGAGGCTCATTTCTTTTGATCTCCTCCATGAACCCCAGGGACGACATCTGTTGCTGACCAAGAAATGTTGTATGTAGTTAGTTACTGGATCGTACAACTGACAAGAGAAAATTGTAGCTGCCTCATTTTCATGAAAAGTGTGCTAACCAATATCCTCATGGTTAGGGTAGCCACAAACACTACTTGGCTCTTTTCCTTTTTCACAAATGGGCCAAGAGGGGGAGGGTGACTTCTCTTCTTTGAGGACCTCAGGTTTAAAGCAATTTCGATCTAAAGATCCCTTCCCCTTGTCAGCTAGCCTGGGAGGCTCTTCGGAGGAAGTTCCTTTGTTTTGGCCGTGTCCCCTTGATCTCATTCTAAATGACCGAAGAACATTTCTCTTCTGTAGCTAAGCCGTCATGAAATCAAAGAACCGCTTGTAGCAATCATCCATCTTATCATCATTTAGCGTTGCATAAAGATCATCCTCCTCCTCTTCATGTGTCCTGAGTTCTTGTTCTTCATCAGAGAAAGAGGAATACTGTCGTTGAAGGTTTATACTTTCTAACTCCAGTTTTATCAGTCTATATAAGGAGTTCTTTATTGAGTCGTCCATCACTTCTATCCTCTCTTCCATGTCCTAACAATGTAGTCGCCAAAGTGTTTACAATTAATATTCAGACAGTGGAGTCGCCAGGGTGTTTATAATGAAATTCAGACAATGGAGTCGCCAAGGTGAGAGATCTTCAACCCACACTTCCCTTGCTCACCTAACAAGGGGAATGTAAAGATTTGTCGTACCCAGGGAAAAATATTCTAATCCGTTCCTCAGCAATGGCGCCAAAAAGATGATTTCGCTTTTTCTAGCACATGTAGAACAAGTGCTTCAAGAGATATAGAAAGCTACCTAGAGACAACCTCTGGGTTGATTGTAGACCAGTGCCTAGGACATCTTAGATAGAGGAATGCATGGAAGAATATCGGTGAGGCTTTCTACTGCACTCCAATTGTCACGTAGTTGGAAAAAGGGAATAAAGGGGGCTTGGTTCAATAACCCTTCATCAAGGTAGACTCAAGCCCATACATGGATCCAAATGTTCGGGGAGTAAATCGGGCCAACCTCAAAGAGAAATGTCTGGTTTTGGTGGTCGGCACACAACAACAGGCAACTTAATATTGCAGTTGTAGTAAAGGTTAAGAGGAGGAGAGAAAGGAGGGGATTCAATGCATAGGGTTGTAACAGAATCCTAAGCAACAATGTCCTGGCAGAGATATGGAAGATTGAAGATGTGGAATGGAAGAAAGAGTGGAGCGCAAATGAAGGTTTCATGGCATATACCTCATGGGCACATTTGTCACCAAAAGCATAAGTAAATCTATGCACATTACAAGTACATAAGTAAATATGTAGCTAACACAGGTACTATTACTACTTAGTAACAAATATAAAATCATGAACAAGGGAGAAACCAACAACTTCATTACACTATTTCGGAGAAGGAAAAACATATATGAAATGAGATTTACAGCGGGAAAACACACTGCGCATTGCCATGATTGGAATCACCAAAGAGTTTCATTAATCTTCAAAATGAGTCCCATTCACTAGTCCATTTAAATTCAGCAATCTACAGCTTAAGTTCCTCATGAACAAGCATTTAGAACCAAAATGGAACCAAAGAATTTGGACCACTCGGGTTCGAATTCCAGAACCAGTATTAAGTGTTTCTCCCCCTTTATTTATACAGAAAAAGGGGTCTTTGAATCAACCTTTACAAATATCTCAGCCCAGGGCCAGCTGTCAGATTGACTCGCTGTCTAGGCCTGTGATAGCTCTGTTGCCCAAGCTGATTTCCTCGGATTTGATTTCGTTCTTGGAACTGCTCCATGCCTTCCTTCAATACCTCAACTGCCAACCATCTGCGATTGGTTTTTCGTTGATTTCCTTTGTAAATCGCTTTCGGCCTTCCCAGTGCTTCAACACTAACATATCGCAACTCGCAATATCGCAATATTTTAGAGTTGTCGCCCCACTGGCGCGCTGATAAGACATGATGTTCTAAGTGCAATCACCGATTGCCGATTGCCATCGACCCCCCACTGTCAATATGCCAATATCGATCCCGAACCTCTGATAAGCGATTATTTCCTCCTTTCAAAGGTGACAAAACCCCCATATTTAACAGGCCATATCTTCTGATTCCAAGGTCCATTTGAGGAGTTCCATATACCGTTGGAAAGCTTATTTCGAGCACTATCCAATGGAGAGGGTCTGATTTAGCTTTGAGAGTTTTTGTGGTTTGGGAGATGGCTGCAACTTTTCTGCTCTTTTGCACCCTTTTGACGGCTAAAAACAAATTTTGTAGTTAGTGACAACAATTGTGACAACCATGGGAAGGGGCGGAAAATTGAATAGGAGTGAACCCAAGGCTCCTGACCTACTTGAAGTATAACCTAAAATCCAGCAGGGGTTTCCGACAGCAAGAAGGGAGGAATCTTTCAATCGGTGTGCAGGTTACCATGACAAGGTCGCCAGAGCATTTGTTGAAGGCGTTGATTGTCAACAAGTGTCTATTGTAGGAATTACCTTCTAGGTGACAGAGGAGTTTATTGTTGAAGTCACAGGATTGCCTACAGATGGGGAGAGAGCATTCAGAAGTCATGTCTTAGTTGGCAATGATGTACCCTTCTTTCTGAAAGATGAATTTAAAGAAATGAATTGGAGATGAGGGATGCGGAGGTCCTGGCTAAAGAGTGAATGACATTGTCTCCTGCAAATCACCCAGTCATATTTTACTTGCGAAGGACGCTACAATCGGATCAATCTTTATCACTTCTGATTTTTGGCTCACATAGCAGGTCAATTGAGAATCAATACCCCTTATTTTCTGTTGGAAAGTCTAAAGCACATGTTTGCTAAAGTTAGAGCAAGAACAGATGCATCCTCCCATTTTATATATCATAGGGGTCTAATAAAACTATTAATCGAAAGCCAATTACGAAAAGTTGGGAGGACTTGGGAGCATTTTTTCTTGTGGAGGGTTTCAACCTCAGCCTGCAAAACCAAAAAGGGGTAGGAATAAGGCCAGTAAAAAGAAAGTTAGACAAACACAAAACCCTTAAGCAGAGACTTCATCTCACAAAACCTCCTCTATACAAACAAGGAGTCAGAAAAAGGTAGAAATAGTTCCTCCTTTTGTTCCTCAATTATCCATGGTTTATACCAGGAAAGGCGATATGCTAAAGAAAACGAAGGAGACCCCTCCTCCCACTGAAACCCTACCTACAAACAGAGAAAGCTATGGGCAAAATGATTGAGCCCAAAGATGAGCAGACACTAGTAGAGACGGAACCCACCTTGGCAGAAATGTTTAAAGGTGGAAAGAGACCCCACACGAAGTTATGGAACAAACCAAGACTAAACATCAAATTGAAACAAAATCCTAAGCTAGCGAAGGAGGTCACAGATGTAGACAAGACTCCTCAGAAGGCTACAAGCTCAAAAAGATCAAAGAAAGAAAAGGAATCAAAGAAGAAGGTTACTATCGATAGTCAAAAAAGTAAGAGACATAGGAGGACAAATGTGGATATTCTACTAGAGGTAGCTAGCACACTTAGCTAGTTGATTTTTGGACCACACAGTTTGATCGCTCACTGTCAAGGTGAAATTTTGATCTATAGATCGACAACCCGCATATCAGTGATTTTACAATGGTAAAGGTAAATGGGCACTGATAGTTTCATTGTCAGGGAATATCTGGTAAGCGGCTTAGACAAAAGCGCTAACAGTTGACCCGCCAGGGAAACTGTCATATTTTGGCTTCAAAAGGATAACAACAAGACTATCAACGCTATCAGATTAGGAAGCCCAGAAGGAGTTGTTCACCAAAAGATGTTTTTGGAGGGTGACAAAGCACAAATTCCAGTGAAGGAGGAAGAAGATCAGTCACCATTTTGCCCTGTTTTTCGACCAGATTTGTAGCATGTTGTTACGATTTAGATATAGATAGGATTGGAAAAGTTTTATATGCATGTATTTGATATGTACGTTGTTATTTTTAGGCTTTGTAATTAAGAATATGCTAGAAACATGTTTTAAGTTGTAGTATTTTCTATAAAGATGAGCTTTGAAGAATGAAAAAGGGTTGGAAACTAAACATGTTTTAAGTTGTAGTATTTTCTATAAAGATGAGCTTTGAAGAATGAAAAAGGGTTGGAAACTTCTTGCAAAACCTTGGTATAGTGTGTATACATTTTGAAATTAATATAAATTACTGTGATTGGTGTTATTTGTTCAGATTTACAGAGATCCCTGTGTGATGGGTTTCCTGTCTATTTTTTAGCGCATGTATTTTCTTTTGTCTCATAACCTGATCCATATGCCTTCTATGTTTTGGAAATTAAGTTATTAAACCTGAATTTTGTTTATCAGCTCAGATTTACCATTGCCAAAGTGTTATAGGTTTTCGACTTAAATATATTTCACAGAATTCACCAGTTGCTCTGTTTTGGGTATTTATTTCTATCTGCTTCTTTCATAGCTAAATGAGGAATTGTCTAAGAAAGTTGTTGCTACCTTGCCTCTGTAAGTAGTAACTTGTCGTCAAACAGACTCCATGCCCAATGGTTTTTCCTGTTCTTTCCAAACCAAATTTGTTTAAATCCAATCAGATCTAGTCAATGTGCTAAGTACAAAAACCAGTTAGTTTTGACTGAGTTATAGAATGGATCCTCCTTCGAATTGAAAGGGTTAGCTTTCGATTCAAAAGACTGGTTAGAGGTTACCTTAGAATTTTTCCCGTAGCCAGGGTTTTCTCTAAGTGATAACATTTTGGCGCCGTTGCCGGGGAGGCAAAAGCTTCAAGCAAATATCCCGGATGATCGAAAATGATCAGATTTGACTTATGATGGTGAACAGAGGTCAAACACAAAGCGGTTGTGCACCATTCATCTGGCAACTCCATTCTCAACTGAATATAGAGTTCAAAACTCTCATGACGGCTCCACTGGCCGAAGAATCAGTTGTTTGAAGAATTGTTTAGCAACTCCACTATGTTGAGATGGATCCACACTCTACAAGGTATGCTCCTATGGATCGTGCTCATATTCCTACCTTCCAAATCGTATTCCTCGTATAGATTGGCAATCATATTTGCCAAGATTCAAAGATGACAATAACGATGATGCTACTCTTCATTTAATTAAATTGCATATGCATATACGAAAGCTAGAGGTTGAGCTGCATGAGGATTGTTTAATGAAAATGTTCATGGCTACTTTGGAGGGAAAGGCAAGATCATGGTATGAAAAATTACCAGCTGCTAGTTTATACTCTTTAAAGGATTTTCATACAGTGTTTTTGAAAAATATAAAGAAACCTATTCATCTTTGTTGTTGGTTCAAAATTGTTGTGATCATTTCGAGAATTTCGTCCAACATTTGGAAAGTGTTTATGGTGACGAGGAATTTATGGATGAAGAGATTCTTGAAGCTTTGTCTGAAAACCCTTTTCAGCATCATGAACAAAAATTAGAGGCTAGTTGTCATATTCTGAAAACTTTTCAGCAAACAATAGCTTCTATCTTGACTGAAATGAAACCGATCAGGCTCTTTTTGTAGACAGTCATGTTTCATCCCTTGAACTTGATAAAGATATGCAGCAAGTTTGTCATTTTTCATGTGACCAAGACTAGGATGAAGACAATAATTCAAGTTGTCCTTCATATCATTCATCTACTGAATTTTTGTCTTATGAAGAACTTATGAAAATCAGTTCCCTGAAAATCCAATTCATGACGGTAGTTATTCACAAGATCATGTGCAGGAAGTTGTTTACTTTCATTCTTTTGAAAGTCAAAATGGCAGTTCTCAAATAAGGTTACAAGAAGTTAGTGAGACAAATTTAGAATTGTATGATAACCAAAAAGATAGTCTTCATTCACAAAATGTAGATGTTGTATTTGAAGTTTCACAAGAAAGTACATAATGTTTCCCTGATGTCCATGATAATACAGATGAACAGTTTGCTTCCTTTCGTTCTGAAAATGATCTTGAGTTGGATGGAATAGGACAAGGAACAACAGTTAAAAATGAAGGGAATGTTTGTCTTTTTGTTGATCGTCAAGAAGGGGTAGTTTTTCATGTTTTCCAAGACCCTGTGGCAAGTCTGCTGGAATCATCAGTGATGCTAGAGTTTGTTTTGTTCATCAACAGAGGGATTGAATTCAAATTACAGTTTTAGTTGCCATTTCATAAATTTTTCTTTCTGCTTAAAGAAAATGTGAGCAGAAATCAGTTAAGTAGCCATTTGCTTATATGGTTGCATTGGAGTGTTGAGATCACTTGATTCAGCAGTTGTCTCAGCGCTTAGAGTAGGTAGGTGTGATCAATAAGCTTGCTGGGCAAGCATCTCTTTCAGCATGTGCATTTTTAGTTTGCTTCATTTTTCAGTTGCAGAATAAGTGCAGGTCACAAGTTGCAGTTGTTGATGGTGTAGATGCAACTTTCCCAGTTTCACTTGGAATACCAATTATGAAGTACTTGCAGGAGCAAGGAAAGGAACCAAACCATTTTCAAAGAAGAATTAATCAGCTGATAGAAGTGCAGGAAAACAGAGGAGAATATGAACAGGTTCAAAGTTTCCAAGGAAAGATCAAGAGGATATTTGACAAAAAGACTAAGGAAGATAATTTCAAAATCCAGGACACAGTTTTAAAATGGGATGCACGTATTGAAGATAAAGGTAAACCTGTGAAGTTCAACCATAGTTGGAAGGGTCCATATCAAATTGCAGCTTTTCGTGGCAAGAATAGTTTTATTCTGCTAGACTTAAAGGGAGAGTTTCTGCCTGGAAGTCCAGTAAATGGATGGTTTTTGAAACATTATATTTCTTAAGAGAACAACATTCCACTGTCTAATTGTATATATCCATATTATTTGAAAATTTGCAAGTGTGGATAAATATTTTGAAGGACTTGAAGCCCGAGGAGAAGGCCCTAAGGTTCTGATAAGTGCTTCACAAAGAATAAAGTTGTTCTACCTTGGCTATTTTATTTTTCAATTCAAAGAAAAATATGTAAATAATAGTTTTGAAAAATAATTTTCTTATTGAATAAGAGTCAGTCAGAAGTATTTCTTTAAGCAAACTTATTGTAATAAATAGGCCACTGATCTATGGGGTTCTTGTTGCCATCCATGATCAACAGGCCAATTGTTATCACATTTTTTAGTCTGTAATTTTTGTAAAATGCTGACAACGAGAGTGTTAGCACGAATTTGTAATAAACAGGGTTAAAGCAGTGACAACGAGAGTGTCAGCATTATTGTAGTTTTGAAAATTTAAAATTAAGCTGACATCCAAGGTATCAGAGCCAAATGGAGAAATTTAAATTTTTGTCTTAAACTATGCTAACACAATCCACATCAGCCAATGGGCAATCATGGATCAAACACATGTTGGGGAGTCGGATGGTAAGATCACATGATATATGGTTGGATTCATCGTCGAGAGGTATGTGGGTTTAAAATATTATGATCACATGATAAGATTTTTTCAAATCGATTGTCAGTTCCTTATAATGATGAATCATGAGCATCCTGACATGTTTTGGAATAAGTTACCCCATATAGAAATTGCCTGTATTATCCATGATTGAAATGTTGTTGTCTTATTTTAAATGCGGATGGTTTGTTAATTGTTCCCCGGAGATTCGGGATCAAATCGCAATCCCTTTCCTGTGTTTTCACTTGGTTGTGACAAACATGGGAAGGAGTGGAAAATTGAATTAAGATTGAACCCAAAGGGTCCCGAACTACTCAAAGTGTATCCTGAAATCCAACAGCAGTTTTGGGCAGCAGGATGGGAGGAATTTTTTAATTGGTGTGCAGATTACCATGACAAGGTCGCTAGAGCGTTTGTTGAAGGCTTCGATGGTCGGCAGGTGTCTGTTGGAGCAATTACCTTTCAGGTGACAAAGGAGTTGATTGTTGAAGTCACAGGATTGCCTATGGATGGAGAGAGAGCGTTCAGAAGTCATGTCTTAGTTAGCATTGATGTGCCCTTCTTTCTGAAAGATGAATTTAAAGAAATGAATTGGAGATCAAGGGTGCAGAAGTCCTCGCTAAACGATGAATGGCACTGTCTCCTACGAATCACCCAATCATATTTCACCTACGAAAGACACTAAAAACAGGTCAATCTTTATCACTTCCGATTTTTGGCTCACATACCAGGTTAATTGAGAACAAAGGTTGAAGATTACTCTGTTGCATATACGAAATTTGTTCGTTATATTGGTATCAAAGCATTCCTCTTAGTATATGAACTTTGCTCGTTACAAATTCTCATCTTGCGTGAAATTTTTAATTATTAAAATTCCTACTAAAACCTAATGCAATTCTGTGAGACTCGAGATAATGCTTAGCATGGTAATATACATTGACCCTAGGCTTAGGAAACCACTCAACGCTCAATTACTAAGACACACTCTAGCTTTGGAGGTTGTGAGTGAAAAAACTCAATTAATTATTTATTCATAAAAAGAAAAAATAATTAATTAAAACTAACACTTTGGAGAAACTTCCTTAGTAGCAAAGTCCCAAGGGTCTAAGTCTTTTACATAAGTTCATCATGCTAGTGACATTTTATACAACTCCCCCATGGGGTTACGTGAAGGAAGAAGATAGAAGAATATATAAGATATTAAGAATAGAGCAAGAAGAAAGAGTAAAATTTGCCCTGTTGGTCTTCTGAACTTGGAAAATTTGACTAGTACCTTATATATTGGGCCATCGAATCTTCATTTCCTATTAGGTACATATGGTAGGTAACAATATGTCAGCTCAAATAACCCTCTTGGGAATTATGCCTTACTTATATGGACTCATAACCCTCTTGGGAGAATGTGCTACCTATTTCAATGGTACAAGTACACCACTCAAAATTCATTTGTATATCATTATTTTTTTCACAGAGTAAAGGCTCTCTAATAGAAGTGTTTTAAGGCTACAAGCACTATATCTTTAGTGCCCTCTTGTGGTTGGCATATATTCTCTTCTATGGCCATTTATGCATTTCATATGATATGCTTAAGCATCTTTCTCTCTCTAACAATTTTTGGTTCAGCCCTAGCACACTTCTTTAGTGCTCGTATTTCCTGCTTTTACTGCAGTTTCTTGGGTTGGTGTTTTGGTCCATCCAATAACTTTCTTTTGTTTGTGATCTGAACATCTTTTGCTTTGATAGGGAGCAAACACGATGAGTCATGTTCACATATTACTTTCATTTTTTTATTGCTTGATTGGGATTGTGGAATCCCTTCCACTTACACTAGTTGACCTTGTCACCGCATCTTAAGATTGTTTGTGAAGTTATTTATGTCATCTTGCTCACCTTAATGTCTTCAATTTGGATACAATGACCATCCCTTTGCAGATACATTCCCTCCAATTTATGGCCAAATCTACAACTCCATTACCATGTATCTCAATAACCTTAAATGGTCTAACTAACATGACTCGCGGCTTCCAAAGTTTGATATATGATCTAGATTCTAAACTCATAATTAACTATTAAGTACACACGTTCATTCTTCAATTTGGTGTTTCGTCAAATGTTTATCATTGCAGGCTTTCCTTCATCTCTATGCTACTGTAGTTTCCCACTGTGAATATAGGCCTCTCTTGTCCATCTACAGTAGCTGCTTTAGCCTAATTTGTAGAATTTGTTGATCTCCCAAGCCACTTTGAGTTGCCAGTCTTAGACATTGGAGGTCTGGACCACAAACTCCAAAGAAACATCAGCATCTTGCCCATACGTCAATCTACCAGGTGTGTGTAGTATATACCATCAAAAAGAAATGACAATGCATTCAAAGCATATACAATATTAATTCAAAAGAAAAAATACCATCAGGAATCATTTCTAAAATCTGTAATTTCAACTTAAATGCCAGCTTCAACAGTGATAACAACCAAAACACTATCCTTTCTAGACACCACGCAAATTGTCTTTTCATGCAAAGCATTTGATCTTTCTGTGGACAGAAGTTAATTTTCTCGCGTTTAAAATCATGCAAAACACCCTCCATTGTTATGGAAATACTGTGATGACAATTACCTTAATTGAATAGATTTTGGATCGAGAGAATGCAACAATGCAATCTCCTCTTTGAATTTCCAAAAATGAGCCTAATGGTCTTCGCAATGGAATCAATGGTGAAAGTCTCTCATAATATTGAACCTGGGTGATGAAAGAAAAATGAAAGCAAGAAATTATAATAGCACAAATTAATAAATCCAACAACCAGCGCTTTCAAAACAAGAACTTTATAACCTGAAAGAAAATAAAAAAAAATATAGGCCTCCACAACCAAAACTAGTCTCTCAGAAATAGCATCAAATTTTGAAATCTGCCATTATGTTGCCAATATTCTAAATTCAATTCCAATAAGAAACATTACAAGAATAAACACGTTTTAAGAATCCCATTAAACCATTAAAGCTAACAAACACAGATTATAACATCACCACATTTGAACAACCTTTCAGCAAAAGACGCCACTGAAAAAAATTAAGAGTCGTACCAACATCACAAGCTTTTCAAGTAAAATCTGTTAAACAATTTCTGATTTTCAATAGTATAGCAACAATGTACATCAAGTTTCACTAAACACAGCCCAGCTCAGCTTAGCTCCAAATAAACACAAGTGATAAAGGAATAGTCACCCCTTGGAAACAGTGAAGTTAGGAATTAAAGGGCTTCAGGACTGAGGAAATATGTTAAAAATATTGAAACCTGCTGTAAACTATGAGAAAATCCCAGATCGAGTCTGAATTTGTCACCTCAACATTATCACCTGTAACTTTAAGCATTTCCTGAATAAGAGGAACAGCAGCTGGGTCCCCACATAGGTGCAACTCATCCACCGCAAGTCCAAGCAATGCACGAGTAAATGAGAAACCTCTTGTTGTGCAGCCAATCATCTAAGCAAGAAGAAACAAAAGGAGCTTAAAACTATAGTTCAGATTGTCTAATTGACTGCATATTCAAGAACTTTAACAGTTACCTAGGCAATTAATTAGTCATACAAATTACAGGTCTTTGACTGTGCAGCCAAGCGTATATGCAAGAACAAAGAAAAATGGAATTTAGGATTCAGTTCGGAGTGTTCAAATGAGCATACAACAGCTTTTAGATTATCCTTTGCAAGAATCAATCATTCAACTAAGATACCTCACATTCTGCATCCAAACACCTTTGCAAGACAAAAATATGAAGCTTCAAAATATAGTATATTCTGTGGGGTATGTTTTAGAGTTATGGGCTATATATAGACCTGTCCGTTAAGAATGGCATAGCTATAACACAGAAGCAGTGCAAAGCCAAATGCCCAAAGGTGGATAACAAATCCATATACAAAAACAACAATCTTTGACAAGCCAAAAATATTTCATATTAAGTGCATGGCTAACGCATGATATAAAAAATATGGCCAGCTCATCTAACTCTTATATTGTTCTTCGTAACCTTTTATCATATCCATATAGGAAAAGGTTTTGCACTGCACACCTAAATGGATAGCAGCATATGAGTGATATTTCATAGTTTCCTCTTTTAAGAGCCTTGTTCTGATTGGAAGAAACTGACACCCACTTCCCTTTTCATCGGTTAGTTAGGAATAAGTTCATGAAATGTTGCAAGATATAAAATTAACAGGTTAGCTCCACTATTATATGGAACTTGCATTATCATTTGTCTCTAGCTAAAAAAAAAGTTGGGATTATTTGAACAACTCAACATCGAATATGTTCTTCTGTCATGGAATGTGCAAGGTGCCACAGTGATACTCAGCGTGCTCATATTCATAGCACTATTTCTGCTCTTCAGCCTGATACCTTTCTGTTTACAGGAAGTCGAAGTTACAAGATTTAGACTAAATGTTTTTGTACAGTAGTTGGTATGGTGAATATCAATGTACAAACCATGAGGAAAGCCAAGGGAATATAGTTTGTGTGGTCACTCCTTGGATGGCCTCTATTCATGACAATGGGCAGTATCCTCTTGCCAGAACTATCTAGGAGTTTTGCTCTATATACGCATCCAAAAATTGTGGTAGTAGAGTAGAATTATGGAACCAGATGTCCTGATGCTTACAAACCACTAAATAGATCACTGGTGGCGACTATCAACTGGAGTTGGATGGAGACTGAGTTGATGTTCATGCTAGCACTATTGGGCTTACAGAATGTCAGGTTTGGAGACATTGTAAGTTTAAATTGTTCACATTATTCAGTATGTCTTTCAGAGGGATGAAGTTGTATTCATGGTCTTAACTTACTAAACATTTCGATCCACAGGCTAATTTGTGTTAATGATCTTTAATATTAACTTCAAACAAGAAATCTTTGGAGTCTAGTGGAGAGTACACTAGAGTACACTTGGTCCAATACGTATCATAGACTAGCTAGAAAAAGTTTTCCATGGGGACGTGTCCCCCAGGGTCCAGGGTGGGGGACATGCCCCCATGTTTCCCACACTCCTAGGGCAGGGGAATGCCTGAGAAAATGCAGGGGGGAACATTTCCCCGATGTGGGGGAGGTATTTCCCTATGAGGGGGACCTCTGGGCATCCTGCCGGAAAAGGGGTGCTTCTAGGTGCCCCCCCAAGAGAAGGGATGCTTCTGGGAGTCTCCACATGAAAGTGGGACTTCTACGCATCACCCTCTCCCCCCCCAAACTTTTACCCATAAAGGCTTCAAAAATGAAAAAAATAAAAACAACATATAAAAGAACCCTACTTCACTTTCAGTTTTATTAAACTTTTATTTACTTTTGCTCCTTGATACTCGTTTTATTTTCAATCTTTCTTGTCCATTGTTAATTTTCAGTTTTAACTTTTGAGTCTTGACCTAAAACTGATGAACTCAAGGCTCAGACCAAGTCTTTGACTTGTCGCTCTTTACTACTTCTGAGTTTGGGTAATTTCAATTTACTATTTCAGACTTCAGTATCTACTATTTTTTCTTAAGTATTAATTAGATTCTAGAATGGTGAATTTAGCCATGGATTGATGACTTAATGTGCCTCATTGAAGAGATGATCTTGTGGATGAATTTACAACTTCTATGGATTTTTCATAGCTGGCATTTATGAATGCAACTGATTTCTTGAGTAAGCAGTCTCCCTAAATCTTGCTGGATTTGCTTATGAATAATTATTTAGTGTAATTGACTTTTCTAGTGGTGACAATGCATTATCTTCATATTGCTTTGTATAGATCCTTTCTTTTAAACCCTAGGAAGATTTCTAGTGGAGGGTCTTGCATTGAATTTATATTGAAGCTTGTAAAAGTACTAGGTAGATCTTCTAGAATTTGTAGTGGACAACCCTAATTATCATTGTAGATCTACTTACATGTCTTCAAGGAAATTCTTAGTTGACTCCACATGCCCAAAAAAAAGTAGGCACTAGTCTTCTCCCAATAGTCAATCATAAAACTCAAAATTTAACTTTTATTGTATGTTCTAGTGTTACAACTTTACATAAATTTTCAGCCATTAGACATTTGGATTATTGTGCATTTACTTAGCTAAAAATTGATCTTGTCATCATATTTTATCTTGTTGATTTATTTTACAAAGCTTCTATGGTCAGTTGTCTTGTTTCTTAGGGCTGTTATATGCATATTAAATTTGAGATTTAGCTAGTTAACTAAATCCTAATTTGAACCATTGTTTAAGCCCTAGTTTTAATTGATAATTACTTGTTCAACGGCTGATTTATTTAGTGCTACAACTTACTATCTCTTTTACAAGTTTTACAACAGTCAATTGATTTTTTATTGTGTAGTGTTTGGGGATGCTTTCTTGACATGTATGAACTTGCTAAGCCTTCTAAATTGACATAGATACTCGTCCATTCAAATCTGGAACTGCATTTCCCCCCCGAGGTGTAGCTCACTTGGTAAAGCATTTTAACATATTATGTAAAATATTATGAGGCCCTTAGTTCGATCCCCCTGATTTACCCATGTCCACATTAGGGGCATTGTGGCACATCTAGCAGTTATAGTGGTAGCGGACAAAATCAACCCCATCTCAAGCAAGTACGAGGCCAGCCTAGTTGCAAATTCCACTAATTACAAAAACCAAATATAAAAATATAGAAAAATAAATAAATAAAACTTCAAGAAAAAAAAATGAAAATCACATTAATCAACCACCTTATTGTTACCTTGAATATTATATTTTATTGGTGGTGCTTTGAGTAGTTAGATAAGTCTCCTTATGCTTGATCTTCTCCTGCCTTAGGAAACCTTAAAGCTACTAGGGAAGCCTTCCTTATATATGTCCATCCTACACTAACGAGAGGGAAGTCATTGCCTAGGTGATAGTGGTAACACTTCCATGTTCCACTAATTTTAGCACCTTGTGAAAGGATTTGCACTAAGGTGCTAGATTTTGTCATAATTGAACCTATAGCTCAAATTGACCCTCTTACATATTCTTTTTATTCAAGGTTGGATGAGAATGCTTTTTCAACATTGGACCAATTAAATTTGAGCCAACTTGGAGAAACAAGCACGTGGGGGACGACAGGGTTGCCAAAAGACTTGATATATATGTACTCACAGAAGAGTTGAAAAATAATCATATCAAGATAAGGCAATGGGTAGGTAATAGCTGATCATTTTTCTATTCTACTAGAGCTAGCTAAACTTGGGAAGAAACTCCCTAACCCATTTAGGTTCAATCCCTCATGGCTGGAGTAGGAAGATTTCATGAGGTTGGTTAAAGATAATTGGAGCCCTTTTGATTACTCTAAAAGAAAATTAGCTCCAATCCAATTTGTAGAAAATATGAAGAATAAAGCAATTTACTTTAGTTTGGGTTGATGAAAAGGGTTGAAAGGCACTCATGTTCTCTCTGAAGTGGAGAATCAGATTGAAAGATTTATAATCAAGATTTATCAAGTTTTATTTCTGAAAATATAAGCCAGGAGGCGGGCAGACTGGAACCAAAAATAGGAAAATTCTGGAAGATAGGGAAATAACTTGGAGACCGAAAAGTAGAGGGGAAATAGCTCTCTAGTTAGAGAGAGGGGATGATAATACCAAACATTTCCACCAATTTGTTAACCATAGGATAAATGGGAATATCATTTGAAGATCAGGAATATTTCAGGAGAGTATGTCTCCAACTTTGAAGATATTGCCCAAGGAGGAATTGATCACTTTCAGGAGATCTATAAAGCAGAAAATAGAGCAAATATAGCTGAAGTGTTTTAAATGACATCTTTTGTTACCAGTTTTGTTCCTGAGAAAGCAAATGAAAAGCTCATAGAGGAAATAAATAAGGGGAGGTGGAAGAGGTCTTGCACAGATTCAAGCAGGACAAGAATCCTAGTCCCAATGGCTGGCCTGCAAAAAACTTTATCGGCTGTTATGAAGTTATAGAAGAGATTTTCTAAGGGCCCTTGAGGACTCCAGAGTCAAAGCGATGGTCCTGGCAGCTTTCAACTCAACATTTATAGGACTTATTACCAAGTTTGACAACCCCATTTCATTCAAGGAATATAGACTTATATCTTTATGCAACTGTATTATTGCTCAGAGGGTGAAACATATTCTTCTCTCAAATACAATCTCACAGGTGCTTTTTGGATTTCTAATTAGTAGGCAGATTCATGTGGGGTGGCCCGAGAAGGTTTACATTCAATAAAGACCAAAACTTTGCATGCAATGGTACTCAAAATAGATCTTTCTAAAACCTAGGATATGGTTAGTTGGCTTTATTTAAAGATTAATCCTATTACACTTGGGATTCAATGTGTCCTTTGTTAATTGGGTCATGAGTTGTGGTACTTTTGTGTCCATTGCTATCCTAACAAGTGGCTTTGCTTCAGATTTCTTAAGACCAGTAAGAAGGTTGAAGCAAGGTTGTCTTTTGCCCTCTCCTTCCTCATAGTGGCATACAGTCTTGTTGCCTCAAAATCTAGCAGGCCTTGTTTGACATCTCACAAGCCAAAGGCTAGACTATGACACAACAATGAGGTGGATGCCACTATCACCTCAGCAATCCACCTCCTGCTCTTTAGTGGAATTCCACCACATGGGAGGCTTCCCAGTTTAGGTCACCTAAAGCATATTCCAGGTCTAGGTTTCAAAGGTGACCATTAAATAGGCTTACCCAAGGTACTCAAGCTAAGGACAGGGCTAAATTCTACTAGACAAAGAATAGCTTACCTATGAAGCAGCCTATAAAGGACTTGTAGCCTAGGTTTTTTGATGTGTGATTT
Organism: Pinus taeda; assembly: GCA_000404065.3. NCBI lineage: Eukaryota > Viridiplantae > Streptophyta > Pinopsida > Pinales > Pinaceae > Pinus > Pinus taeda. The sequence goes on along the minus strand of APFE031630389.1, from coordinate 167,312 downwards.
GAAAGTAGCACAATTAGGCATACAAGGAGAGAAAAAAGGTTTGTTATAAGGATATAATCAACAACAGGATCAACAAACCTTCAAGTGACCCTCAGTTGAAGCATTGTTGCATAATTAGGGTTCTTCTAGCTCTAGAATTGCCTAGGGTTGATGACATCAGCCCTAAGGAAGGACTTCCAAGCATGCAGATTGCTAGATTTTGTTGTTTAAAGGCTCAGCAAGGTAGAACGACCTCCAACAAGCCCAACACTCATGCCCTAGTTGAATTCTACCTCAAACCCTAACCAATGTCACATGGTTCAAGTTCAAGTTTGGCAATGATTAGGTTCGGTTTGAGTTCGAATTTTTTGAAGAGGTTCAGATGGGGCTCGTCATTAGGTTCATATATATATATAATATATATATATATTATATATATATTATATAATATATAGATATATTAATTGAAAATGAATTATAGGATAAAATAGTAAGAAATCAACATCAATAAACATCAAAAATGCTATCACGAGCATGGAAACTGCAAGGATAAACTACAAGCTTGAGTTAAGACATGAAGTTATGGGTTTTGATCTATGGACTTGGTCAATGGCTATAAGGTTCAATGAGGTTCGCCGAACCTCAAGATATTTTTAAGGTTCACTAAAATTTGAAACTCAAGGTTAAAGTTCGACGAACCTTGTGACATAAACCCTAACCCTAGTGGCTTGCCTTGAAGGGCTGAAATTTTAGTAGAGAGGTAAAAAGATAGAATTTTATGATTTTTTACCATCAATATGGATGCTAGTGCCTTCTATCTACTTGGTGATGGAGTCTTCAGGGACTTTAACCATGGAAATATCAAATCCTTGAAGGGAGTAAGGGGGTAAACCCTATGTTTTCACTTGCTAACCCTAACTATCACTTTATGCAAGGATAAATTCATTAGAGAAAATCTCTCTGGGAGGTTATATAGGGAAGTTCAAGAATACACCTTAAAGCATGCAAAAATTAACCAAGTATTTCATAGAACATAAGCATTTAGGCATGGAACATAGAAAAACCTAGCAACATTACATGCAATAATCATGAAAGATATTCAATAATAAGGTACTCACAATATACCCAAGAAACAAGCGTTCTTTATCCCAAAATGACATCTCCACAACAAGCACTAGTTTCCAATAAGTTAGTAACCAAATATCCACAAAGGATCACATCTCCATAAAGTAGCGAAGTACAACAAGCTAAGTCGCAATCACTAAGAGAGGTTAAATTCTCCACAAGTGACGCTAAACAAATGAGTGAGGTGACTCTATTTATATGAGGTCTACCTCATTTAATCTCTAACAAAAAGCCCCTACCAATGTTATCAGAACTGAACCAGTGATCGAACCGAAAAACCTTGTGGACCAGGAACCAGTCGGAACCAAACCAGAACCGGGAGAAATAAATTAAAAAAAAAAAAAAAAAACAGTTTACCAAAAACACATAAAACATTCATATTTTAAAGAAAAAACATATATATTCATGTGCATCCATATGAATCCAAACCATTTATATACAAATATGCAAAAGTTTTCATTTACATA
>APFE031630389.1:129792-157266 GCA_000404065.3 Pinus taeda | reverse complement strand
TCCAACAAAAATATTAGCCTCTTAATCTGAGCATCAGAACATGGAGTTTGGACCTAGTTGTCCAAATTTAACAAGGCTAAAGCACATGAGATCTCCAAGACCCGGAAATGGTTTGGGCAGAATCTAACCAGTTTGGGAGATATTAAAATAATTAATATTTTTAAGGGAGTCCCTAAGTCTAAACTTAGGGAAAATAAAATATTAATGTGAATTAATATAAAACTGAGTTAGAATGGTCCAAAAGTCATGGCTCAAGCCAGATCTAATCTTAGCCATTGATTAGGGACTTAATCTCAGCCGTTGAAATGTCAACTAGAAAAGTATAAGAGGAGGCTTGAGGGTCACTTGGAGAACACATCGAGTTGATCAAGAATTCGATTTTCAGGGGCAGGGCTTGCTGAGGAAATCGAGCAAGCCAGGAGAGGGTTGACGTAGAGCATCAGCACAGAAGCCAGGAGAGGGTTGACGCAGAGCTAGCTAGAGGCCACACAGAAGCAACCAGAGGCCATGGAGAGGCAGCTAGGAGCTGCGCAGAGCCTGAGGAGGGCCAACGTGGGAGACGTAGAGGCTCCAGAGGCTGACGCAGAGCCCAGAGAGGCTGACATTGAGCAGTCATTGGGCCAAAGAGGCTGACGCAAACCCTAGAGGTTGACGCTGGGAGATTTCATGGGGCAAATTGGGGCTGATATCTATCTCCGACTAAGAGGTACTACTGCCGAGGGCATTCTCTATTGGGTGACCCATTTTTGGCACCCAAATTGTATTCTGAAACTGCTTAATAATAAAACCCTCAGATATTTGCATCGGTTTTCCCGCATTGGGTTTTTCCGGGGACATTAGTCCAAAAATAACGGTGTCACTTGTGTGCTTGTTTTTCCTTCAGTTGATGATCTGTATGTGTTGAGACTGTACTTGTATTTATTTTCAGTGTTTACATGGTAAATAACTTGTTAATTAACAGAACAAGTAAGAAGAAATAAATCAAAAAGTATAGGAAGGATTTCTAACAGTTAGACTCAGAAATTCCAACATGGTATCGGAGTGTGGTTGCCAATCACAACATAACTGAGGGCATCAGCCGAGCAGAGCATCAGTAGCAGAAATAGTTGTCCTGAATGACAAAAGTTGTTCCTAGCAGAAAAGCAGCAAGGGGTGACGCAATGCCTGTGTCATCAGTTCGAGTCGGGAAGAGGATTAGCGCAGTGGCAGAGAAGAGCAGATATGACCTACGTAATGCCCAGTTATCTTTCTCAATGAGGAATGATTGACACCTGTGGCCAGAAGGTGCAGATTTTGTTGGTGCCGATATTGCGCAGAGCCTAAAGGCTCTAACCTTCAGTTTGCTGGGGCATAGAAGGTTGTGGGTAAGTTGCGGAGTGAAGCTAGTGGGGTACTATGGTCAAAACAGTACCTAACAAGGCAAGACCAAGGAGGAGGGAGTTGTTGTCGAGGATTTCTAGCCAAGAAATCCGGATCAGTGGTGCAGCTACACTAACGATCGAAGTGGGGGCATCTCGACATTGGCAGAGAGGTTTCCAAGAGAGAAATCGAGGCTCAGAGGGAGTCACACTGAGAACTTCCAGGAGGGAAGTAGAGAGACTCGGAAGAGTCGAAAGAGGAGCGACGAAATGGCAATGAACGAGGTAAGAGATCAAGACAGACTAAATAGACCCTCAAACTTCGTAGTCTGGAAGGCCAAGATCTTGTCTGTTCTAGACAGGAATCGTCTCATGCACTTCGCCTTAAACACGATAACGATCACAGTTGACCCGGACGAGAATGAAAAGTACTACGAGGCAATGGCGAGGGCCAAGAGCATCATCCTTAATGGGGTCAAGGACCATGTAGTACCGCATATTGCCGAAAAGGACACGACAAACGCGATGTGGGAGGTATTTGTCCAAAGCATACTGGGTAGGTCGACCCTTCCAAATTGGGAGGAACTGTGGGTGGCTCTTCGTCAAGAAGAGATCAGAAGGCTAACCAAGGCGGGAAGCAGCGGCAAGGGGGTTAGAATCAAGGAGGAAGAGGAGGATGCTGCCCTAGCATCTGAGGGAAAGCAGGAGAAACGGAAGAAGAAGGACCTCTCCAAGGTCAAATGCTTCCACTGTGGGGAACTAGGTCACTACGCAAGCCAGTGTCCGAGGAAGAAGAGCAAGGGAGAGACTTCTGAGACCAAGGCTACGCCAGCAAGGGCGGAGAAAGAAGTGGAGACGACTGATGACTGTGCCATGAGTGCTTATGCGCCACTTGAGAGGAAGTGGGGAGACATCGAGTTGTAGTCAGACGGACTATAGGCAATGAGGGGCAGGATCCTCGAGGTACCCAACCTCTTGGATTATATCTTGCTACGAGAGCCCCGAAGAGGAGTAGCAGGACTAGCGGATGTCGGTAGAGACGGATGCGGATGGAGTGACAGAGGGAGCTACAGTGCAGGGGTCCCAGGACAGCGTGAGGCAGCAGTGCGAGATGCAGAGAGTTGTTGCAGCAGCGCAGAGGCCAGAGAGGGACCACTTGTCAGTGATAGAGGGAGCTTCAGCATCGGGAGTGTTTCTAGCCTGACAGAGATGTCAGAGTTGGGAGATCAGTTACTTACTTCTCAGTAACTGAGTTGTAGTGCAGCAGTGAGCATTGGCAGTGATATGGGCAGCACGATGCAACATGATGAGAGGGGTTGTAGTGCAGATGCAGTAGTGGCAGTGGCAGGGCCATGGGTAGCAACATGGATGCAGAGGGAGTTGTTGTACAAATGCAGCAGTGGCAGTGGCAGGGCCATGGGTAGCAGTACATGATGCAGTAGTGCAGAGGATGTTGGGCAGCAGGTCTAGCATCAGCACAAGGACCGATGTTGGATGATCAGGGTCATGCTCAATGAGGAGTATTACTAGAGCACAATCCTTGCTAAGAGGAAGTGTTGACTTGGGGTAGCATCGGATGTGCTCTAGCCATGAAAATTGGTGGAGAGGCTAAAGCACGTGAGATCTCCAAGACCCAGAAATGGTTTGGGCAAAGTTTAACTAGTTTGGGAGATATTAAAATAATTAATATTTTTAATGGAGTCCCTAAGTCTAAACTTAGGGAAAATACAATATTAATGTGAATTAATATAAAACTGAGTTAGAATGGTCCAAAAGTCATGGATCAAGCCAGATCTAATCTTAGTCGTTGATTAGGGACTTAATCTCAGATGTTGAAATGTCAACGAGAAAAGTATAAGAGGAGGCTTGAGGGTCACTTGGAGAACACACCGAGTTGATCAAGAATTCAATTTTCTGGGGTAGGGCTTGCTGAGGAAATCGAAGGAGTGATCAGAGTTGCAGCTGAGGGGCCGTGAATGCAGTAGTAGAGAGGCAGAGATATTACCAAGAGCATCAGCGCAGAAGCCGGGAGAAGGTTGACGCAGAGCCAACTAGAGGCCACGCAAAAGCAGCCAAAGGCCACGCAGAGGCAACCAGGAGCTGCGCAGAGCCTGAGGAGGGCCAACATGGGAGACGCAGAGGCTCCAAAGGCTGACGCAAAGCCCAAAGAGGTTGACATTGGGCTACAAAGGCTAAAGCTAGGCAGACGCTGGGCCAGAGAGGCTGACACAGACCCTAGGGGTTGACGCTGGGAGATTTCGTCGTGCAAATTGGGGCTAATATCTGTCTCCGACCAAGAGGTACTACTGCCAAGGGCATTCTCTTTTGGGTGAGCCATTTCTGGCACACCCAGATTGTATTATGAAACTGCTTAATAATAAAACCCTTAGATAGTTGCACCGGTTTTCCCGCATTGAGTTTTTCCAGGGACATTAGTCCAAAAATAACGATGTCACTTGTGTGCTTGTTTTTCCTTCAATTGATGATCTGTATGTGTTGAGACTATGCTTGTATTTATTTTCAGTATTTACTTGGTAAATAACTTGTTAATTAACAGAACAAGTAGGAAGAAATAAGTTAGAAAGTACAGGAAGGATTTCGAACAGTTAGACTTAGAAATTCCAACACAAAGATCATAAATGCATCTAAGAGAACCATGCTCAAGTGTCAAGAGCATATGAATACTTCAAATTAGGATCACATCCAATATCTAACTGGACCAAGTCTCATAAAGGTGTTCCCTACCTTTGTAGGGGTGGCTAAGTAGTCAACCCTATTAAGTGTTTCCAGCCCCCAGGGGGAGGTGGCATTTCTAAGGTTAACCCTTCAATCAATAGGTGTTGTTGTAAGTGGGTGGCAATGGAAAGGAAGGACTTCATGGTCAAATTCCATGGTCAGGGGCCAACTTATAGGAATCCACATCCTAAGTGTATAGATGTAATGAAGGGAGCAATTGTGGATGCATGAGTTACCTTGCTCACCCTGCTTTTTTCACTCCTCGGGTGTGTTTTTTATTTCTTTTTGATAATGGTTTGTATTATGGTGCACAGCTCAAGGATCAAAGCTTGCCCTTTATGATGTAGCATTTGATTTACCCCTTGAGGCAGTTTATCACTCGTCGAGGTTGGGACATGCATGGGTTCCTTTTGATGAGATGGAGTATCAAGCGCTCAAGAACCAGGTGATGGCTAAAGACGAGGGTAGAACTCATGCTAGGCTTTTGCCCACACACTAACATACTCCTGGCCATCATTTACATTTTCTTTCACTGTGGCCATATCATGTTTTTCCATTATTTTAGCTGCATCAACATCTAAGGTTTTGTTTTCTGACCCTACTCAAGGATGTGGATAAGAGAGTGCCAAATCCCAATGAAGCCATGACAAATTGGACCTGAATAATGGAGATGGTATAAACTTAAAGGGCTTGTAATGTGACATGAAAAGTGTTACGTATAGTGTAAGGGATAATGAACACATTATTTCAATCAAAGTCGTCCAAGTAGTGCCCCTCCTACAACCATAAGGCCTTAATAGAGGTCCCATTCGACTAGGACTAAGAATTAACCCCCTAATAGGTAAGGTGCGAGAACAAATTTACAGTCAAGATCGGTCAATTATCTAGATCACCCCTTTATCCATACTAAACGCCGAAAACATTAAGTATAAAAACCCGATTGCAAAATGATCCGAGTACCTATTGAGCAGTAGCCCACCTTCATTCAAGAGGAATGTTGGATGGTGAGAAAAGTAGTCACTGGTGCAGATGGAAGAGTGTTGGTTTTTGGTAGCATCGGAAGTGCTCTAGCCTTGAAAATTGGTGGAAAGGCTAAGGCGCATGATTTCTAAAGAACCCAGAAACTGTTTGGTGAAATTCCACCCGGATTGTATTTTATTAAAATAATTAATATTTTTAATGGGGTTCCTAAGTCTAAACATAGGAAAATTAAAATATTAATGGGTATTAATCAAAATATGGGTGAGAATGATCTACAAGGTGGATCAAGTCATGTTTCAATCTTAGCCGTTGATAAGAGACTTAATCTCGGCCGATGAGAACTCAACAGAAAAAAGTATAAAATGGAGGCTTTGGGTTCATTTGGAAACACACACGAAGGGAACGAATTGATCAAGAATTCAATTTCTATGGCAGGGTTTGCTAAGGATTTCAAATTAAGTGATCATTCTGCAGGAGAGGGGTAGTGAGAATCTGGGAGGACTTTACAGAATACTGACAGAGAGGCAGAGAAGCAGCGCATTAGCTGGGAACTGTCAGAACAGTAGGGAAAGCTAACGTAGAGGGCAGAAGTCGGAACTACCAGGAACAGCGGTAACCGCTGGGAAATGTCGAGAACTGCCGAAACAGCTAACACAGACGGCAGAAGTCGGAACTGCCAGGAATAGTGGAAACCATCGAGAACTATTGGAACAGCCGAAAAAGCTGACGCAGAGGGTAGAAGTTAGAACTGCTAAGAACTGTCTGAACAGCCGCAAAATTTGACGCAGAAATAGTCGGGGTTAGCCAATCTTGTGTCGAATCAGCGGAAATTCTGCCGAGTGAAGTGAGGTAAAACTCACTCGGATTTTCCACCAGTATTTTCTTTGTAAAGGATTGCTAGATGAGCATCCTAGATTTGTATTCATATATTTCTCTTGCATAATAATAAACCCTCAGAGCTGCTGCACCAGTTTTCCCGCGTTGGGTTTTTCCGGGGACTATTATGTCCAAAAATAAGTGTGTCCTATGTATGTTGTTCTTTGCTCTGTTTTCTGTTTCATGAGATCAAATATTTAATTAGTGTAGGCTTCAGAAGTAATTCTCGATGGAGTCCGAGATCATGTGGTCTCACACTTGCGAGGCAAGGACACAGCCTGAGAGATGTGGGAAGCCTTGTCGTCTCTATATGAAGGCTCTTCCAAACAGCGGAAGATGTGTTTAGAGCAGAAATTGCAGCGGACTATGATACAGAAAGGAGCAGGGGTGAACCTCTATCTTCAACGTCTTCAAGACACTAGAGACCAGCTTACTGCAGTGGGGTCCACTCCTCAGTCAACCGCGATGGTGAGGATAGCCCTGAATGGAGTCTCGGATGAATGGCAAGTTTTCGTCCAAAGCATATTGGGCAAAGAAAAACTACCTTCATGGGAGGAGATGTGGGTGGCTCTTCAACAGGAGTTAAGGAGGGACCTAATGAAGGTCAACCTCAATGGCAACAGTGGGAGTGGCACAAAGACGAAGGAGGAGGAGGAGAACGCAATTCTAGCATCGAAGGGACAACAAAAGCCGAAGCGGAAGGACATTTCGAATGTGAAACGTTTCAGATGTGGCGAGATGGGTCACTTTACATCTCAGTGTCCTTTGAAGCAAATGGATAAGGACGAGAAGCATGATCCTAAGGTTGTAGCCGTGAAGATTGACGAGGAAGAGTATGCCATTAGCGCCCACGCATCTCCAGGAGGGAGATGGGGCGATATTGAGATGTAGTCGAGAGGACTACATGTGGGCAGGATCCTTGAGGAGTCCACCCCTTGGATCAATTCCTTGCTACGGGAGCCCAAGATTCAGCAGTAGCGAGATGGACTTAGTGTTAGATGATGCAGTGGATTGTTTGACGGACAGATGCAGTAGCTTGGGACCAAAGACTGATCAGCGCAGAGCAAGGTTGGCAGCAGTGCAGACGATTCAGAGGGACAGAATCAGCGACAGTCGGATTCCAACATTCATTGTATTATGTTGAAAATAGTTAAGTTCAACTAATTTTGGATGTTTTTCAGTTGCTTCTCTCAGCAACAGAGTTGCAGTACAGATGCAGTGTTAGCAGTGGCAGTGCTAACAACATAGCAAATGCAGCGTTTGAGAGGGAGTTGTAGTACAAATGCAGCAATGGCAATGTCATGGGAAGTAGTACAGTGATAGCAGTAGCACAATGTTGGTGGCAGCAACTGTACAGAAAGGAGGTGCTTCAAAAGCAGAGCAGCATGCAGTTGGGCATTGTTGCTAGAGCATTTTCCTCGGTAAGAGGGAGTGTTAGTTTTTGGTAGTATCAGAAGTGCTCTAGCCTTGAAAATTGGTGGAAAGGCTAAGGCACATGAGTTCTAAAGAACCTAGAAACCGTTTCGTGAAATTCCACCTAGATTGTATTTTATTAAAGTAATTAATATTTTTAATAGGGTTCCCAAGTTTAAACTTAGGAAAATTAAAATATTAATGGGTATTAATCAAAATATGGGTGAGAATGATCTAGATTCTAGAAGGCGGATCAAGTCATGTTTTAATCTTAGCCATTGATTAAAGACTTAATCTCGGTCGTTGGAAGACTCAACAGGAAAAGTATAAAATGGAGGCTTGGGTTTCATTTGGAAACACACACAGAGGGAACGAATTGATCGAGAATTTGATTCTCAGGGCATGGTTTGCTAAGGATTTCAAATTAAGTGATCATTCTACAGCAGAGAGGCGGTGATAATCCGGGAGGACTTTCCGGAGAACACTGACAAAGAGGTGAAGAGAGGCAGCACAACAGCCGAGAACTGCTGGAACAGCGGGGAAAGCTAACGCAGAGGGCAGAAGTCGGAACTGTCGGGAACAGTTCGAATTGCTGGGAACTGCCGGAACTGTTGGGAACTGCAAAAATAGTTGGGAAAGCTAACACAGAGGGCAGAAGCCGAAACTGCCGAGAACTACCGAAACGGCGGGGAAAGCTAACGCAAAGGGCAGAAATAGGAACTCCTAGGAACAGTTGGAACTGTCGGCAACTGTCGGAACAACCGGGAAAGCTGACGCAGAGGGCAGAAGAGGTGACACAGAAATAGTCGATGTTAGCCAGTCTTCTGCCGAATCAGCCACAATTCTGCCGAGTGAAGTAAGGTAAAATTCACTCAGATTTTTCGCCAGTATTTTCTCTGTAAAGGATTGCTAGATGAGCATCCTATATTTGTATTCAGATATTTCTCCTGCATAGTAATAAACCCTCAAAGTTGTTGCATCGATTTTCCCGCATTGGGTTTTTCCGGGGACTATTGTCTCCAAAAATTAGTGTGTCCTATGCATCTTGTTATTTGCTTTGTTTTCTGTTTCATGAGATCAAATATTTAATTAGTGTAGGCTGCAAAAGTAATTTGCTTAAGTATTCAGAAGAATAACTTGATGAATGTAATTTAAAAATCAAGTAGGTGAAGTAGATTCAGATTTGCTACAGTAGGGGTTCTTTCACATGGAGAAGCTCACACATCATCATCATCAAGCTAATGCATAGGGCTATTGGCTGGCTTGCTGTCCAAAATATGAGAAAAGTTTTCTCCTAGGTGGTTACCCATTTTGGTGGGTAACAGGTCCCATTAGGGCATTGTAGAAGGTAAACAAACAGGATCAGTGAAGGGGATTAAAGTAAGAAATGTTGTGTATACTTCCTATTTGCTGCCCTGCAACTAATGGAGATTTTGGATTTATATTGTTCTGCAACAGGGATGGTGAATTAGTGATTAATTTGAGGGAATCAACAATTTCTTTTGCAAGGGTTCCTTAGGAAGATATCAAGTACATAATAGGCCTCTTTTCATTCCAGCAAGCAGATTTGAAGACAGGTTAAAGTATCTGAGGTTTTATATTAAACCAAACATTCATGGGAAACAAGATTGGGGATGGTTGGTAGCCAAGATATACAACAACAACAACAAAACTGCCTATTTGGTGCAATAGTTGGTAATAAGAGGAAAAATGATTTTGGTTTAAATGTTATGAATAAATATATAGGAAACAAGCAAAATTTTAAGGATGGAAGTTTATGTTAAAGTTTAGCAACCTTCGCGAATCTTACTAGTCCCTAATATCAAAAATTGAAAATGTTTGAAGATAATTTTGTAAAAATGTTTAAATTTATAATTATTTTATATTAGAAAATATATAATATATAGGCGATTTTTAAGGTAAAATAATTTTGATACTATTAAATTTGAACGGATTCGTTTTTAGGAAAAATGGAAATTGGTGAATATTTTTTTTTGAAAAAACATGGAATATTAGCCCACTTGCGAATATTAGCCCCTAAAATTTTCCCTGATAGGAAATAATGTAAATCATAATAATTAATAATGATTAGTTAATTAGTAATTAGATTCATGTCTAATGAGACATGACTCTCCATGAAGAGGCACCTGCATAGTATATAAGCAGACCTCTCACTCTCATTTGTATCATTCTCATTCATACTTTTAATATATATTCTTGTATCCTCAATGGAGATCTACATATTCCAAGGCTTCTGGAGTATTTTAACCTGAAGAACAAACTTTGTTCACTTCATTTGGTATTAGAGCCATGTTGACATATCCCGGCCTTTGGTCATTAGCCCTTCGTCAAGTTCGTTGTGGTTCAAGTCAGGTTTCAAGTCACACACCTCCCTTACCCACCTCTGTCTGACCATTTCCCCATCCCCCATGTCTCATCACCTTTTTAGCCTTGCCCTGACGAACACTACGGCGTGAAAGCTAAACCCATGATGTTGACATTTCTATGACAAAACGATGTAATCCAGTGTACCAAGAGAGTGCAGTTGGAACATCAAGAGAAAAACAAACTAACCAAACTTCGGCAGAACAAGAAAGCGTTACAACAGGAATATGAAGATCTTGAAGATATACATTACAAACAAGTAATGGAAAAGGACGAAGAAATTTCTCGCCTCAAGGGCCCCGTTGAAAAATTAATTGCACAAGTCAAGAAGACTAAGGTCACAAAGAAGGAACTCAAGAAGCACTTATCAGAACAAGAAGAGCAAAATTTACATTTAAAGAACCTTAATAAGAAATTATTAGAACAAATCAGAGATCTAAAATATGAAAAGCTTAAAAGTCAAAACACTGAAAATAAGGTTGATAAATCATAAATCAAAGAATATTACGTCTGAGAAACCATAATCAAAATCTACTCACTCAAATTAAGAAACTTAAGGATGATCAGAAAACATTAAAAGACAAGTTAGAAGTTAAAACAATTTACCCAAGAAGAAGTTTTGAAATATCCAATCATAACAGTCCAAGTTGAAGATAAAAGAACGAATACCGATCCAGTGAATATCATAACTCAAGAAGAATCCAAACTAGTTGAAGAAAAGACACACTTAGATGTTGCAGTTCAGATGATAAACACCCCAAGTGAAGGTTCTGTAACCAACTCAACAACATCGTCACCTGAAGTAAATCAAAAAAATTCCACACACTTAATAAGGAAAAGTCAAATGAAAAAAGTTCCATATCGATATCCAAGTCATGAGAGTAGACAACTCAATCAAGTTACGTATCGGGACCATTCAAAACAGAAACAACAAACTGATGTTGCAGAGAATAGTGATGTAACCTCAATCCAATCCCATGATAACAAGTCGTTACAAAATTCCAGTGATCAAAATATTCCACAAAAAATAAATCTAGGATGGTCTGATCCCTTCTCAGTGTGACAATTTTGTTTGTCACTTAGAGGATCATATCGTCTTGCTTCGACGAAGATGACAATTTCGAGACAAGAAAACATCCGAAACAGAAAAAAGAGATCGAGCCTTTCATCAATAAGCTTTGAGGACAAAGCTTTTTGAGGAGGAAGGCAATGTTATGAATAAATATATAGGAAATCATGTAAATGATAATAATTAATGATGATTGGTGACAAGACTGAAGGACGGAATGGCCGAGCGATGCTCCTGCTAGGGTTCCTGCATAAACCCTGCCGCCCTACTCCGTTGTGCACACTGTATCCTTGAATCCGCCTCTCTGCTGACTCTTTCTCCATGAAACCGCCCTCCAGAGGGGTGGGCATGGCCCCCCCTCCCCCCATCGGTTCCTCTTCTGACAACTCTGCAAGCACAGATACAAATGCCAGTCCCGGCTCCATCCCACTGGCCGCCCATGCTATCGATCCTGCGATCGACAACACTGGCAACTCTGCTACAGGCTCCGCGGCCGCTAAAGACAAGGGCATAGACCAAAATGCCTCGACATCACAGCCAAAGGTGTCCTCTGCTACATGCATCCCCAAGGCTTCAGAAAGAACCAAAATAGATCTCCTCAATCAATGAATCAACGGCCAAATCCAATATATGAGGGATCATGCACTCATTAGCCAGTTCTTAGGACTCTGGCCTACTGAAAAGGCCTTGCAAGGATGGATCGCCTCCAAATGGAAGCCTAAAGGACAAGTTACCCTGCAGCTTGGTCCCAAAGGCTTCTTCACTACTATTTCCAACTGTCTGGAGGATAGAACTCGTATCTTTGAGGGAGGCCCGTACTTCTTCAACTCTGCAGGCCTGTACCTTCGTGACTGGATAGAGCGATTCAATCCAGACAAAGAAGATTTCAACTGGGCTCCAGTATGGATCTGAATGTACTCTCTTCCCCTGGAATACTGGGACGAGGAGACCTTAAAGGACATAGGCAATGGCTTGGGGGTTTTTATCAAGGTCGCTGAGGAAACTAAGCGTCGAAGATACACCTCCTATGCCAGGATTTGTGTACACATGCATCTGGCCAAAGCACTCACGAACTCGGTAAGTCTATTTCATGACGATTTTGAACGGGTTCAAATAATAGACTACGAGCATGTTCCTTTTTGCTGCAGGAAATGCCATGAACATGGCCACCTTTTCAGGGATTGCCCACTGAATCTTCAGTCTAAAGCCCCTGTCACTGAGACTAGCAAAGATGCTGAGGGATTCACAAAAGTCACCAGTCGAAGAAAGCATGCCAAGAAATCTCCAGTCGCCCCAGATAATCTCAAGAACCCTGAAACACGAAACAACTTCGAAATCCTGACCTCTCAAAATAACTTGGAGGATCACCTTTCTATCCCTCCTTCTTCAGATCCTCCTCCTACTTCACCCCCTCATCTTCCAAAATCTTCAGCTCCACTCTCAGCCTCCGATCTCACCATCATCCCCGCCTCTACCTCTTCTGATAATAAAGATCAAGATACAGCCCTTCAAACTTCCAACATGGAGATAGATGCAGCTCTAGCTCTCAGTATCCATCAAAAGCCAAACGAGAAGGAACAGAACATACCGATACACATGGATGAGGAACCAGAGAATGTAGATCTGGGAGGTCTAGACATTCTCAGCCTGGAAACAGCGTGTCGACAGAAACAATTCAGTGCTATACCCCCCCAGCAAATCGAATGTCTTGAAGTAGTTTCAGCCAAAGCATAGCATAACAAATGTCTTGGTATTCAGGTAGGCTGTCCTTGGGATGGGCAAAAAATACTGAAAGACACAAAGAAACGCGGGTGTAAAACGGATCTGCAAAGGACCATCATTATTGGAGAAATGTTGGTGCAATCTGGTAGATTCCCCAAGCTAACCAAGTTTTTCAAATCTCTTCCCCACTGTTCCTCATGAAGCTCATCTCATGGAACATGAGAGGACTTAACAGCCCTGCAAAACACAGAATGTTAAAAAACATGATCCAGTAAGATAAGCCTTCATTAGTCTATCTACAAGAAACAAAATGCAATAGCACTGCACTAGAAAAGATTCTAAATAAAGCCTGGTCGGGATGTCATTCAGTCTCAATGGATGCTTCAGGGGCTTCCGGAGGGCTAGCAATCATGTGGAACCCTCAAGTTCTCTCCCTTCATGATTTTCACGCCTCACACTTCTTTATTCAGAGAACTTTCCACCTAATCGGGACCAATATCCATGGTCATCTCTCTAATGTGTATTTCCCACAAGATTTACAAAAAAAGTTGGATCTGTTGGACACTCTCATAGCTCTCAACTCTGTCAGGAGCTTTCCCCTTTGGATTTGTGGTGGTGACTTCAACATCATCACAGCTTTGGAGGAAAAATCAAGACGAAGATCGAGGCTGGAAGAAGACAGCATCGGCTTCAAAGACTTCATCCACAAAAATCAGTTAATGGACCTACAGACTTCTAATGGTATGTATACATGGACCAATAAAAGAAGAGGACCACAGCATATAGCCTCCAGGCTGGATCAATTCCTTATGTCAGATAATGCCATTCACCTGGGTGGGGACTTTCATGCCTCCATCATGCCTCAAGTGGGCTCTGATCACTAGCCCATAATGCTACAGTGGTCGCGTCCGGGCTCTAGGTGTAATAGACCTTTTCACTTCAAATCATTTTGGTTTTCACATCCTAACTTCAAAGGAGTAGTTAACAATGCCTGGAAATCCTTCACCCCCCCTGAAGGAGCCAAGATGTTCCAGTTTCAACAAAAGTTAAAACACCTCAAACAAGCTCTCAAATCTTGGAACCGCACTCAGTTTGGTAACATTTTTGACCATCGGAAAGTGCTGGAGCAGCAAATGAATACATTGCAACAGTGTATTATCTCTGAGGGAAGAACGGAAGACTATGCGCAACAAGAGAAGGCCCTCTGGACCAAGATTGAAGCACGAAGGCAACAAGAAGAGACCCTGTGGCGTCAAAAATCCAGGGTCAGATGGCTTAAGGATGGGGAGAAAAATACCAAATTTTTTCACAGGTCTACTATTCAAAGGAGAATGCACAATAACATCGCCTTCATTAATAATCGGCAAGGGGGACGTCTGGAGGAGCATGAAGAAGTGGAACAGGAATTCAAAGAGTACTTTCAGGACATTCTTCGGGAGCCTCCGGGCTGCAGAAATCAGGCTATTCGATCTATTACGCAGCATATTCCAAAAATCATCACGGCGGACCACAACAATATGCTTCTCCAGCCCATCTCCATGCAGGAAGTGGAGGACGCTATGGCCCAACTTAAGGATGGCAAAGCACCTGGCCCCGATGGCTTCACAGCCAATTTCTTTCATGCCTTCTAGGAGCATATCAAAACAGAGGTCTGGGAGCTCGTGGAAGAATCGCGATCAATGCATTGGATCCTTCCTTCCCTTAACACGACCTTCATAGTGCTAGTTCCTAAAGTGGAAGAATCCAACACACCTGATAAATATAGGCCCATCGCACTCTGCAATGTTATCTATAAACTCATATCTAAAGTCCTGGCGAACAGGCTCAAACCTCTTCTCCCTCTCCTCATTTCGCCAGAGCAGACAGGCTATGTAGAAGGGCGCCAAATTCTGGACAATATCATTCTCTCACATGAAGTGACCCATTCACTCAAGATTCTAAAAAAGCCAGGTATGATTCTCAAGTTAGATCTTTCTAAAGCTTTCGATAAACTCAGCTGGAACTATATTAATCAAATGTTATTAGCATTTGGCTTCAATGCTACTTGGACACGTTATCTTATGAATCTTATCTCCTCCCCCTGTTTCTCCATCCTTCTTAATGGTTCTCCTTCCTCGCCCTTTCGTCCCTCCCGGGGTATTCGTCAAGGCGACCCTCTCTCCCCGTTCCTTTTTGTTCTCATGGTCAAAGGACTTAGTCGCCTACTTCATTTTGCTATCTCTTCACACTCCTTAACGGGCATCTCTCTTCATGGTCAACCCCCCATCTCTCACCAACAGTTTGTCGATGACAATATGCTTTTCGGCCATCCGTCAATTCAAGAGGCCTCTGCCTTCAAGTCCTTGCTCAATCTCTTCTCAGAAGCTTCTGGCACCACCATCAATGCCTCCAAATCCCAGCTCTTCTTCTTCCACACTCATTCTCACTCAGAGAAATATCGCCAGGATTTTGGCCTTCCCGATAGTTGTGCTTCCTTCGAAATATCTTGGAGCTCCCCTGTTTGACTCAGCCATCAAACATGCTTCCTGGAGAACCCTCCTTGACAATTTAGAAACCAGGCTCTCTTCTTGGACCTACCGCTCGCTCAACATGGCTAGCAGGCTTATCCTAATCAAATCCGTTCTCCAAGCCATGCCTCTGTACTTATTTTCTATATTGGCAGCCCCTAAATGGGTTCTTAAAAGAATTCGCAATCTTCAAAGAAACTTTCTTTGGGGTTCCTCAAGCCTCAACAGAAAATGGGCTCTTGTCAAATGGACTGAGATTTGTCTTCGAAAGTCAGCTAGTGGGCTTGGTCTAAGGGATCCCCTCCACAACAATAACACCATGGGAGCCCGCATCTGGTGGAACTGGATCTCCAAACTGCACTCCTTGGGCACGTCTCTGGTAGGCCAAATATGCTCCAGGCAGTCCACTGGAGGATCTCATCCGCATCAGCACGACCACCCCTGGCTCGTTGATTTGGAATGTGGCCAAGCAACATAGTGCCTTTATTCAAGCACACAGCTTCTAGGAAATCCATTCGGGTACCATAGCAAGATTTTGGGAGGACTCTTGGCAACAACTTCCCAAACTCGCCTCTCTCTTCGACAAACCTAAGTGGCAAGCTACTATGCAGCACAACGATCAAATCCATGTCCATCAATTTTGGCAGCAGCAATCCCCTCAAGGTTTTCAACTTTGGAGAACAGCTGGCACCTGGCAGGCTAACTGGCAGGAGGAAACTTATGAAGAGATCGATCAAGAGCTCAAACTCAAGAAAATTAAACTCTCTGATCAGAAGGACAAAGTGTAATGGGGATATACTCCCAAAGGTATGTTCACTACCAAGGAAGCATACCAACTTCTCTATCAACCCACACAGATAATAAAGGATTAGCTATGGGATCAGGTTTGGCAACCAAGCATCTGGCCTAAGGTCTCTACTTTCCTTTGGCTACTAAGCAAACAACAGATCCTCACTTGGGACAATCTACAAAAGTGAGGATTTACTGGGCCTTCCAAATGTCCCAATTGCAATCTTCATACAGAGACCATCTTGCATCTCCTGGACACCTGCCCATTAGTAGCTCAACTTTGGGAGAGAATAGCACAGTGCAACAGAAGAACGGGCAGACGTGTGGGAGATATTTTAAACACCATCAGGAACTGGCCTCGGCAACCTTTCCAAAGTCGACTACTCAATTCCCTCTGGAACCTCTTACCAGGCTTTGTTTATTGGATCATCTGGAAGGAGAGAAATAACAGGATCTTTAAAAATATCAGTAAGCCCCTTGACACCCTGTGGCTACTTCTCAAACAAAACCTTCAAGAAACTCTAGCTCTAAGACACTGGCAAGACTTGGATTTGCCAGCTTCACCCCAGGAATGCCTCATTCTGAAAAATTGGAACCTGGACCTCACATTTTTACCTCAAGTCAAGCCCAGCTCCTCCATCCATACTGATTCTCCCCATTTCTGGTCTCCTCCTGCCACCCACTCTTACAAACTGAACTTCGACAGAGCTGCAAAGGGCAATCCTGGGTTGGCTGGTTACGGAGGTATTTTCAGAGATGCTGTAGGCTCTGCTCTGCACATATATCATGGTTCGCTTGGAAGAGACACCAACAACGCTGCCAAACTTGAAGGCTTATGGAAGGGCATTTGTATAGCAGAAATAGAAAATTTCTTCCCTCTAGAGGTTGAAGGGGATTCTCAAATATTAATAAAGGCAGCTACTCGGATTCACTCAGGCACCTTAGCAGCAAAGATCGCTTCGAGCTAGCGGCTTCTAAGCAGATTGGAACAAATTGAAGACTGGCTCAGGGCACCCCGTAGCATCACCTTCAAGCACATTCGGCGAACAGCTAACAAGGTAGCAGACAGATTGGCTAATCAAGGCGTTGATCAGTAGCTCCCATTCTTCTCTGTCCACTGAGCAGTTCTAATGATGCACAACTCAAACAAGACTTCACTCTTCTGGTGCAACAAGATCTATCTCTCCCGGATCCAGGTGTTTAACATGGCTTTCGGTACGTGGGCGTCTTGGTGGGTTGGCGCATGGCTTATTACCACCACCATCCGACCTCGCGTGATGCCAATAATTAATCCCTCAGCGAATATCTTCAATGATGCGTTAATGCAGCTCGTCCCTCCATACCACCCTGCAAGCTCATCTGTCATGGCGCCCCTCCAAGAACGCATTCCTGCCCTCGTGTTGCTCCCCTGCTGTCGCAGAGCCTCGCTCTCGAACCAGCCCAGGGAATCGTTGGGCTCGGGATTACTGTGTTGATTTATCGCTGGGACTTCATGTTTCTCAAAGCCCTTTCTGCATATTCAGTTGTAGCCTGTCCTCTGTCTTTCCCAGTGCTCCTTTGCGTGCTGAAGCTGAGCCCCTTTCAGCCCCCCCCTGCCTTCACAGTACTGTTGCCTGTTCAACACCTCCTGTTCTTTTCATTATGCCTAGATTGCGCCAAAGAATGAGCTGCAGGAGGGGTAGTTCCCGTGGGCGAGTTATCTACCAGCCCTCCTCCACTTCGGACTCCTCGTCTTATTCCTCGGACTTTTGCTCTGATCGCTATCACGTTACCAGGAGTGGTCGTGGACGGGGTCGAGGGCAGCATAATTCAGCAGCGCGCTCTCATAATTCTCAATCTCACACCGCTCGTTTTCAGTTCCCCTATACGCTCAGCAATTTCTCCTTCTTAGCTTCAGTCACCATTGAGCTTCGAGAGGATACTTCTAGTCTGGTTGTTGTGACACCAGGGGTGACTCTGGAGACGAGGGCGGAAGATAAGTATGGCACTTCTCAGATTGACAATAAGCAGAATAAGGATCCTGGTGGCACTGCAACCCAAGACATGAACATTCAAGCTGGTCCGAGCGTCCCTACTGGTGGTGGTTCTTCAAGCAAAGAGGGCCATCCCTCTGAGGATGAAGATCCCTACAAATATGGGTTTCGCATCGTTGAAGAGTCACCTTCCACCTCTCATGAAGCTTAATCAGGTCTGCGTGCAAGGGTTTTTGAATCTCTGTTGCTCGAAGGTGCTCAATTCCCTCCTATTTTTTAGTCTTTATATGCTACACAGTTCTCACGCTCAGACCTTTTTTCTAAAGTTAAATTGTCGGTTTCCCCTGTGTAGGCGGCATTCTTCTGACTATGTCTTTGGGTCTTGGTTACAGTTACAGTTGTTCAATGGGTCAGATTTCAGTTTTGATTTAGACAGTGTTGCCCTGTTTATTTGTACAGGCCCAGTTAACCTATTTTGGTCTTTGAATTACCTCTGGCAGTCTTCAGTTTCGATATTGGCGTTTTCTGTTTCTATGAACTAGTCATGGTCATGGTCCTAGAAGTTCTTCTAGTCAATCTTCAGCAGGTCTTTTTGGTCAGTGTTCAGCTATTTAATGTGAGCATGCCGCATCTCTGGGCTAGACTTCTCGAGGCCGTGGCCTCTTTGTAAAAATATTTTTGTATCAATATAGGAGTAAACAAATTCAGAAAACAAATAAAAAAAAAAATTAATGATGATTAGTTAATTAGTAATTGGAGTCATGTCTAATGAGACATGGCTCTCCATGAAGAGGCACCTGCATAGTATATAAGCATACCTCTTGCTCTCATTTGTATCATTCTCATTCATACTTTTAATATATATTCTTGTATCCTCAATGGAGATCTACATATTCCAAGTCCTCTGGAGTATTTAACCTGAAGAACGAATTTTGTTCGCCCCGTTGTTGAACCTATACTAGTATGCTGAATGTCCCTAGCATTTTTTCCTCGAGGGGTTCTGGACAAAGTAAGAAGGCTAAGCTACAGATTCATTTGGCCAGAGAGCACAAAAAAAATTGGCATCCCTTTGATGAAATGGAAAATAATTGCAATTCCAAAGAAATTAGGAGGTTGGGGCCTCAAAAATATATTTCATTTTACTACAGCATTGTCTGCAAAAAAATGTGTGGAGACTGATTAAGGGAGAAGGTTTATGGTGTAAAGTTGTCGTCCAAAAATATATTTACCCTGCTTCTGTGTAGGATTGGATAAGATGTTCAACAAAATCTCTTAACAATGCTTCAATAATTTGGAAGGCTACTATAAAGGCTTTCCCGATTAGAGGCAATTAGTTTGTTTGGAAGGTTGGCAATGCAAGAAGATTTCCACTTGGTGAGGATCCTTGGGTGGGCTGATGGGAAAATTACAAGTTTCTAATTCCTCTTGTAAATACTCCCAAAGAAAAGGGCTGTTCTTCTTGAGTCAGGTAGTAGACCCTATTTTGATTTCCATTTTGAGGCAGGAATGAAGGATAGCAGATATTATTGAGCTCAAAGGGAAGAATCAGCTTTATGAGAAAGACACATGGAAAAACTCAGAAGCAATCATGCGAGGATTAGGGAGGAGGAAGAGTTATTACAGTCTAAAAGTCAGTTGGGAGGTTTCTATATTCCAAAAGTGGGTTACAAAACTTCATGTGAAGAAATAGCAGTAAAACCATCATAGTGGTGGAAGAAGGTATGGAAACTAAAATGTCCATTAAAGGCTCTTGTTTTCATATTGCTAGCTTTAAAAAATAAAGCACTTACATAGGAAAATTTGCAGAAAAAGCATGTGCAAGGAACGAGCAGGTGTCTTCTTTGCAAGATCACTGATGAATCAATATTTCACATGTTTATATTTTGTTCTTATACTTCAGAGGTGTAGACTCTAGACAGAATTAGACAAACTGGTAGGATATAAATAAGGCTAGAAGGGTAACACAGTAGAAGATAAGATAAGACAATTATCTTAATATCCGATGAATGACCAAAAATGTAGTTCAATTGAATTGAAGAGTACAACCAATAAGAACAGAATGTGGGAGTACAAGCAGAACTCCTAGAAATGTTGAAAATAATATAAAAAAAAGAAGCCTACATAGGTATAAGTGCTTCAGAAGTTGGTGAGGGATACCAGCATTAAAAAAGTCAAGGCCTTGACTATTTGTACCTATGTTCCACCAATTTTCTGGGGCAGGGAAGTATGGGAGCAGGGAGATGCACAAGGGGGGCATGTGGGAGCACCACCAAATTTTAGGAAAATTCAGGGGGACATCGAGGCCCCTACCATAGAGGTCCCCATCGCTAAAATTATAAAATATAAAAATAATAATGATCAATTCCCAACAATAACAATTCATCCCATGCAAATTCATCATTGTGCAATCCATTGGAAATTCTATAATCCTGCCAATCCTGACATCCTGGAAACTATTAAGTCCACTGAACTGAATGGTATATGAAATTCTACTTTCTCCATATGAAATCTGATGAGGTTGGAACCACCCTCAAACATCTTGAAACAATTAATGGTAATGTTAAAAAATTTAGTAAGAGTGGCATCCTCCTATATCTTACCTATTTTATCCATCCTCCTTTCAAGTTTCTCTTACCTTTTCTATCCATTCTCATTTATCTTACCTTTTCTTAAGAATTTAATATTATCATTAATTACTAAGGTCCTAGGCTCGTCAAAAGCTCTATCCCTTATTTTTCTTCTATCTTCATGGGTTGTTGGACAAAATATCTGGGGGGTAGCGCCCAGGCATCACCCTTTTGGGGGAGGGGAGGCGCTCATATGTCCCATTTTGGGGGAAGCACATCCCCCACACTGAGCAAATATTTCCCCATGCATTTCCTTGAGTTTCCCCCAAAGGGAAACATGGGGAAACGTTTCCCCAGGTGTCCCTCACCCCATCCCCAGAGTGTGGAAAACGTGGGGGGGCACACCGCCCACACTGGGGGACACATCCATAAGGAACATCAATTTGTACAGCATGGGAAATATGACTTGCCAGGAATTCAAGCCTTTTTGAAGACAGACTTGTCCTTTCGCTTAAGTATGCATGCAGAATTTCAGCATTCTCAATGGTTTTCCTCAATTAAAAGCTTCAAAACATCCAAGAATAATTGTGGAAGAAGAAATAGGTAAGTTTGAAGCCTGGATTTATTTTGATAGAGCTTCTCAAGGGAACCCACAATTATGTGGTACTGGAGAATTAGTTTCATATCAGAACATCATATGCTAAAATTCAAGGCAGGGCTACGAAGGGGGAGCAATAATTTTGCTCAACTAATGGCCCTCGAGCTGGCTCTTAAGTTGGCAGTTGAAAAAGGAGCTCAGAGGGTTCAGGTGTTTGGAGACTCACTTGTTGTCATTAGATGGATGGAGGGATCTTTTTCTTCTGAAAACATTGTTTTCCCTACCATATTTAACGAGATTAATGCCTCATCAAAATATTCAAGGACTAAAATACGGGGTTCTCTCAAAATGCAGGGGTACTGGAAAATTTCTGAAGATTTGGATGGTCAACCCTGTATTTTAGTCCTTGTATATTTTGAAAGAATATTCCATGATTCCTTTTGGTATCAGCTGATTAGTCTTGGGACTATATAACTCTTAAAGAATGTTATAAGGTCAAACCGTAGAAGGTTGGCGCAGTTTCGTTGTACGACTACAGCTGGTAGTAGAATGGTGATAGGAAGAGTATCAGGAAAATGTTCACAAAATTCAGAATGGTTTTTTGTATATTGTCATTATAATGTATGCATGCCTGAAGGAGTTTATCTGCTACATATCACAGACAGATCTCTAGCAATTCTTCCAGGCATATATAGAATGTAATTTCATTTTTTTATTTGATTAATGAAATTATGAAGTTGTTTTTCCTCGGAAAAGAAAAAAGGTTTAGCATGACTTTAGTGTTTCTAAAATTTCTCAAGATATCTATTCAGAAACCATCTTATAAAAGTTAACTTGAGCTTCGCACAGGAGATCAAAGGGCCAATCCCCAGGCCAGCTGCCTCTGTTGTGTGCCTCACTCAATGTCCCTACTGGGTCAGGCTCCATAATCATCACCAACAGGGTTACACTCAGTGCCATCAATGAAATGTGGGGAAGTCCTGGTGGTTTCCCCGCAAGATTTTCCTTGGGAAACAAAGTTAATTTATACAGCATTTCAAAAAGAAAAACTCAAATATTGTTGATTATTGAATCAGAGTTCCTCAACTGTAAGCTACCTAATGTACATAATATGCACAAAGCATACCTGAATTTCATCTATAACAGCACACTTGTACTGCCGTGTCACATCAGCCATTTCAACAGTCATTGCACTGTGCGCTGCACCAGCAATCTCCTCCCTCTCCTGCCCAGTTATTAAACTACATGGGACATTTGCCTTGTTTAACCTCTCAGCCACTTCCCATGCTAGAAGTCTTAATGGACCACAGTATACACCTACCAGTAATCACAAGCATTTTCAGTCAATAAATCACAAACATTCTTTGGAGCTGGCCGTCTAGGGTTTTAGTTTAGTATATTCTTTTGCTTCCTGATATTTGTCTTATATAGATAATAGGAGCCACTTTAGCACTCCCACTTTGTACCACCATCATTGTACCTAACGCAGTCCCACTGAACTACTTTTGTAGTCATCAGTTGGACATTAAAACATTTATCTTATCCAACATTACAAAATTCCTTAAGCATCTCTTTCGCTGTTCATATCTATAACTTGAACAATGGAAATGGGCCATACTGAAATTCAACAAACATAAATAAATCTTTGTAATACCTGAGGAACTTAATACTAACTTCTTTAATGCCTGATATGTTTTGCCACTATTTGTGGGACCTACATGCAATACTACATTACGCTTCATTTTCCGAGCCAGTGGATACCAAGTGTGTGGGCTTCTGCAAGAGTACCAGATAAAAGTTAGAGCTAAATATATAACTATTCAAATTAACAAGAAGTGAATTATTCAGACCAAAAATCAAACTCCAAGTACGTAGATTAAGGCATCACAGGCACTAGCCACAGTTAATCTTGTGACAAAAGGGTGGGATACAGAAGATGCCAGTCATAACAGAGACACAAATTTGAACAACTGCATCTGGACAACATATAGATTTTAACTCATGACCATCTATTTATGTAAAACAAAACAACTGAGCTGCTCTTTGATTTCATACATTAATTGTTTGTGGGATGAAAATGCCTATGAAAATTTTCCAAACTTCTGTCAGTAAATTCCAAGTATCGATATGCTGTTTCTGTAATGTAAAAACAGTTTTTCATTTTTTTTAAGGAACAGGGTAGTAAACATGACTTACTAAGTCATGTTTCTGGCTTCTAGAGGACGACATAGTCCATTTGTAGCCCCAGGGGCAGGGCCTTCTTCCTCTAGAAGAAAAGGCAAGGTCATTCCCTATTCCCGTAAAAGGGGCAAAGGATTTCAGTCACTGATTACTTTATGACATGTAGATGACTCATGATATAGATTTATTATATTTTTTGGTGATATTTTGACTCTTGAGAGTTGAGACTCAGTCAAAATCATCAATCACTCTCCATCACTCATCAATCACTCTCCATATGAACTGTTGTTTCTCTAACCCCTCATCTCCCTTATCTTCATAATAAGCACGAATGGCTTCTTTGGCCCTATCCATGGCCTCATACAAGTAACCCATTGCAGGCTTGTCTCCATCAATCAACCCAAGAACCCTTCCCAAAGGTTTTGAAATGGCACACCTCCTCTACTCCTGCCCAAAAGCTATGATCATATGAAACTAGTCTGCATATGCCCTCTCCCTCTGGTTTGCGGCTAATAGATAAAGCACGCCAATCTTGTGAAAGAAACATGCTCTTCACATCCCACATAGAATTCAACAGAGACTGAAGAGATATGAAAATAGTGGCAAATCGTGTAAAGGTAAGACGCACCAACTCTTTGTTGTTGGTGAATCTTCTCATCAAGCTAAGCACATATGCATAATTATATATAAATTTTGTTATGCTCCTGGATGATTCAACAATATCCCTGACAAGAGGAAGCTTACCTATATCCTCCAACATCAAGTCAATACAATGAGCAGCACAAGGTGTCCAAAACAAGTTAGGATACCTCTCCATAAGCAACCTGCCAGCAGCAACATAATTTGCAGTGTTGTCCGTTATGACTTGGACAACATTTTGTGGACTTACTTCCTGAATGAAGATGTCCAACAACTAACATAATAAACGTGCATCTTTATTGTGTGCAGATGCATCAACAGATTTCATAAACATTGTCCCCTTGGGACAACTAACCAAGAAGTTAAGAAGGGTTCTACTCTTCTGGTCAGTCTAATCATTTGACATGATTGTGCATCCAATGTGTTCCCATGATGCCCTAACCTCCTCCAATCTAGCAGTGCAATCAGTCTTTTCATCTTGAAGAAGAGGCCCTCTCAACTCTGCAAAGGTAGGGGCTTTGTACCCCAGGTCAAGGACAGCAACAGCATCAAACATAGGTTGGTAGAATGGGTTTGCCTTGGCAATGTTGAAGGGAACATCATTCCATAGAAGACACCTACTGACCAACTTGTCGGTGTTTGCCTTTTCATTTTTTTAAGTGTTGATTTGATGCCAGGTGTGGTTCTAGGAACAAAAAAAGATGAGAAAGTTGAGCGGTTGGGACATGTGGGTGTGGAATGTGATGCTAAAGAAACACTCTCACTTCCCCCCACTCTTGAGGCCTCTACAAGTTGGCAAAATATAGAACTTTGCCCTCCTCTTTATCCAATTATTTAGTGGCTTGTCGAATGATTTCTGAAGTTGGATTTGGGCAAAGTTCTATATTTTGCCCCAGAATTTGCCCCAAATGAAATGTTAATCTATTGACACCCCCTGACATATGCTTGCCACACAAAT
Organism: Pinus taeda; assembly: GCA_000404065.3. Taxonomy (NCBI): domain Eukaryota; kingdom Viridiplantae; phylum Streptophyta; class Pinopsida; order Pinales; family Pinaceae; genus Pinus; species Pinus taeda. The sequence goes on along the minus strand of APFE031630389.1, from coordinate 132,514 downwards.
TGCAAGTCAAATACATTCTATTGACCCCCCAAATTCGGGTATACAATCAAGTTCGCCATATTCCCACATAGGGTCCAAATTCCTTGGCATTTTGTTTGAAACTTTGAACTTGAATTTGAACCTAGGGCACAAAAAAAAAGAAAAAAATTAGAAATTCCCTATCAGATAAGAAGCAAACACAAATGTAATTGTTGATTTTAAATTGTAAAAGCCTCTTCTCACTCACTTGAACACACTCAGATTCACTAAACAAGGGTTTGAATATTTTATTCTTGAAAGTTAAAACATGTAAACAATCTAAAAATTTTGAAGTTTTGATTCAATCTAGATTCTAAACAATGTTTTGATTCAAATTTCTAAGCAAAAATAAGCTAAGAACAAACTAATAGAAAGATTTAAAAAGCCATTTGTGTAACAAATACTGAGAGAGAAATTAAAATACATACCTGACAGCAGCAAATCGGCACCTTGAATCTCTCACGTTGAGCAGTGGACAAATCTCCAAATCCATACCACAAAACTAGTAAATCTCCTCCTCTTGGGAAATGGAAACAACTCCTCTCTCCACAGGGACGAATGGCAGAAAGAAGAGTGAAAAATGAGTGTTTTTTTGGCCTTTTCCCTCACTTATCTGCAGCCTGGGTGGGCTGCCTGACTTTTTCGATTGACTCCCAATTTAATCCCAACTTTTTTGACTGGGAAAAAATCGCCAAAAAGTCGGCCGATAAAATCGGCTAGCCCAAAAAATCGGACTTCGCTGATTTTGTCGCGACATTTTCCACACTGGTTAGAACTTAGGATATGTACATAATGACATGTTAGTAAAAGTTACAAGGTGCAATATAGCAAGTCATCCCTACAAGGAATAATGGAATATGTCTCCAAATGTAAATCGAATAATCTATATATACACCACAAATGTATGGCATTTATGTAATGTTAAAATGGATGAGTATAGTATATTTTTTTACTCTTCCACATATATTTTGCCCATATTTACGCTCATTACTTTTCCAACGGCTTTCAACCATAAAATCCAATCCCAGTTGCCCCATTGGACTAGGAACAAGACCCCATACCTATGAAACAACTTGAATACATTCTTCAGACACCAACAATGGAAAATTAAGCTTATAAAAAAAATGAAGGAGAAATTAGAGGGCCCTCCATTAATGACAACGTTGCATATGATCAAACAATCTAATCCAATTAGGGAATCATCAACTGCTAGATGTACTAATAAACATAGCTTTGTGTAAATTAGCACAAAACCTAACCAAGTGCGCCTGAAATCTGGTCAAAAAAATGCCAATTGGACCAGCTGCACCATGCACCAGTCTCCAAAGATTTATGAATGAGATTAATATCCATAGCCCTTAGGATAAACTTACAATGTGACCAAACCTACATTTTTGTGGGCCGAAGAGTACTAGCACACCTACCAATGTTATCATCATTCCCCCCCACCATGTTAAAAGTTCTTTACCTGCCAAGCAAGCTTTTGCCAATTCTAATTTACCTAGAGACACAATTATTGATTTTATGTTTGAGGGAGAATTAAGAGATACCTCTACCTAAATCTTATCCAAGTGGGGAGTATCAAAGTCATTATATGTGAAATGCTAACATGGCATCAAACCAAAGTCCACACTTTATCTATCTCTTCCACACTTTATCTATCTCTTGAGACTTATGTTAGTTTTTGGTAGCATCGGATGTGCTCTATCCCTGAAAATTGGTGGAGAGGCTAAGGCACATGAGTTGTAAAGAACCAAGAAATCGTTTAGTGAAATTCTAGCTGGATTGTATTTTATTAAAATAATTAATATTTTTAATGGGGATCTTAAGTCTAAACTTAGGAAAAATAAAATATTAATGGGTATTAATCAAAATATGGGTGAGAACGATCTATAAGGCGGATCAAATCATGTTTTAATTTTAGTCGTTGTTTAGAGACTTAACCTCGGTTGTTGAAGTCTCAACGAGAAAAGTATAAGAAGGAGGCTTGGGGTTCATTTAGAAACACACACTGAGAGAACGAATTGATCTGGAATTCGATTTTTGGGGCTAGGAAGCTGAGATTTCGAATTGAGTGATCATTCTACAACAGAGGGGGAGGGATAATTCGGGAGTACTGACAGAGAGGCGAAGAGAAGCTTGTGGAGGCAACGCAACAGCCAGGAGGTCTGACACTGGGCCAATTTGGGCCCATGCAGGCCTGACATAGAGCCAGAAGAGCCAGCGCAAAAGGAGAACCTGCCCTCCACGCAAAGGCCGAAACCATAGTTTTAAAACTCCGACTCGGCCGAGGATCGACTCCGACTCCGACTCTGAAACGGTAATGACTCGGCCGGCTCAATTTCAATGACTCGGTCATTGTAAAAAATACATTAAACATTTATTTCTTTTATAAAAAAACATAATTTTAAAGATTTTCATTCATGTTTCCAAACACACAGCATTATAATACAGATGGAAGACAACATATGATCAAAGTAGGCTCATGAACCAATCCATTATATCAAAATGGTACCCAATGGCAATACATAGTCAACTATCATACATGATCAAAGACTGAAAACAAAAAATACATAACCAAGGAGGCTAGAAATGGCCTCCACAACAAAAGTAAACTGTGACCAGAGTCCAGACTCCAGTACTAGTACTACTGGCTAGTAGCTACTGCCAGAGGAGCCAAGATCATGTCGATCAATCTCTGGAT
>APFE031630389.1:106072-123790 GCA_000404065.3 Pinus taeda | reverse complement strand
CCCCTTAGCTCATGCATAGTAGGGCCTTTGAAGCCTTTTCCAGCAGCATGTATGGCATCAAACATAGGCTCATAATATGGTGAACGAGCAGCATTAAAGGGGATATCAGCGTCATACCACCATCTAGATATGTACTCACAAGCAGTCTCCCTCAATTCTTTCTTCCAATGGTCATCTAAAGTGCGCTGCATTTGAGTTTTACTAACTTCAGGACCATGTGCATCTGATGGAGAGGAAGGAGTGAAATAACTTTTGATACATCACCCTTTTTCATTCTACCCTTTCCCTTATCTTGAACAGAACCAAAAGAGGGAGGAACATATCGGAAAGGGTTGGATGTATCAATTTGAGGGATAGAGGAAGAACCCTCAAAATCATAATGGGGGTTGGTAGCCATCATTTTTTGTATCTCCCTCTTCCTCCCAATTTCAACCTCTAGGTCTCTTGGCCTAACCTTATCTTCTTTAAATTTCTCAAAGTTGGCCAATAATTGCTTCCTAATCTCCCCAATTTTTGGTGAGGTACATGGGGTAATTTGGCCTCTAATCCCTGCCAAGTGTTGTTTCAGCCTATTAATGCCCCCAGGACCTTCCTTAATTTTCCTGGCAAAATTTGCATTGTGTTTGACTATCAACCATTTCAACATATGCCCAAGCAGGATCTCTTGCTCTAGGTGCCATTTTTTTACTAGGAAATGAAAGCAAACAATCTGAAAATGATAAAAATAAAAACAAAGAACAAAAAAAAAAAAAAACATTGATTCAATGTTCATTTCTTTGACAAAAAACACTCTCTAAGCTTTCTAAATATGCACCTAAAATTTACTAAGCAAAAACAAATTTATAGAGGTGAAAAAAAACCTGCAAAAACATATTTATAGAGGTGAAAAAAATACCTGCAGGCACAAACTGCCTCCTCAAGCTTGCTCCAAGAATCAGCTCCTCAATGCTGCTCCAAATGGCTGCCCAAGAAGCTCCTCACTCCAGCTACAATGCTCGTCCAAGACTCCTCACTGTTGCTCCAAAAACAAGCTCAAGAACTGCTCACTAACTCTCAAAGAACACTCTCACTCAAATGCACATGATTACTGTGAGAGAATTAGAGCACTTGATTGTGTTAAATAGGGTTTTGAAGGGGGAAATGGACCCCAAATGACATTTAACTTATTCACACAACACCTTGGAGTCCAAACCAATCAGCAAACACCAAAAAAATTCATAAAAAAATTGATAAATCATTGTTTAACTTGGGTTACGGGCCGCTGTGAGTGACTCAGCCGAGTCAATACGGAAACGGCCGAGTTGGCCGAGTTAGCCATGACTCGGCCGAGTCATGGCTGACTCGGCCAAACGAGCCGTTTCATGGGCCGAGTCAGTCCGGAGAGCAACGAAACGGTTCAACTAGGCCGTTTCGGTATCGAAATGGCCGTTTTTTAAAACTATGGCCGAAACTGTCGGGAAACTGCCAAAACAGCGAGGAAAGTTTACACAGTGGGCAGAAAAGACAGCATAGAGTTGACGAAGAGCCAGAAGGGCCAGCACAGAAGCAAAAGCTACCCTCCACGCAGAAAGTCGGAAACGCTGGAACAATCGGGAAAGCCGACACAGTGGGCAGAAGAGACAACGCAGAGTTGACACAAAGGCTGTAGGGTTGACGCAGGGCTTACACAGGGCCAGCGGAGAAGTAGCCGATGTTAGCCAATTTTGTTGTCGGATCAGCCGAAATCTGCCGAGTGAAGTGAAGTAAAACTCACTCAGTTTTTCCACCATTGTATTTTCTCTATCACTAGATTTTCGGGAGGGCATCCAGCGTTTTATTCAGAATTACTGCTTAATAATAGAAAACCCTCAGAGTTGTTGCACCGGTTTTCCCGCATTGGGTTTTTCCGTGGACTATTTTGTCGAAAAATAATTGCATCCTATGTATCTTGTTCTTTGCTCAGTTTTCTGTTTCATGTAATCAAATATTAAAGTAGTGTAGGCTACAGAAATAATTTGCTTCAATATTCAGAGAATAACTTGATAATGTATATTAAAATCAAGTAGGTGAAGTAGATTCAAATTTGCTACAGTAGGGGTTCCTTGAGGATTAGGAATTTTCACAAGGTATCAAAGGATTGATTTTGAAATAGGAAGAGCAGATCCAACGCTGAGCGGAGAGGGCAATAGCTGCATTTGGCAGCGATTCGAATCCCCTTGAAGGGGTTGCGCAGTCCTTGCCGAGAAGCAAAGATTCTGAGGAAATCTCTCTCTGAGAGAGCCAACAGAGAGGTATGATTTCTAGCTCATGAGTTTGCAGAGGCAGAGGGAGTGACGCAGAGCCTCAGCGCAGTGCTTGAAGGACATAGTTTCTGCCGAGGCAGAAATCTATCAGAAAAGAGCAAAGAAACATAGAAGGGGAATTTTCCCCTCAGGGAACTTTTTGCCAAAAAGTTTGAATTTCTCACTTGCTAGGCAGTTGAGCAGTGCTGAGTAGTGACTAGAGGAGTCAGTTCGACAGTTGGGTGAGATGGCATCGCATGGGCTCATGGATCAGGACAAGTTGGAAGGATCTTCCAACTATGTCATATGGAAGACCAAAATCTTAGATATTCTGGAGGAGTACGATCTCGAAGCCTACGTCAAGAGTGTTGTGGTTGTTCCTGCTAACAACGATCAAAAGAAGAAGTACAAGGCCGAGCAGGGGAAGGCAATGAGGTTCATACTCGATGGAGTTCGAGATCATGTGGTCTCACACTTGCAGGGCAAAGATACAACGCGAGAGATGTGGGAAGCTTTGTCTTAACTGTATGAAAGCTCTTCCAAACAACGGAAGATGCACCTAGAACAAAAGTTGCAGCGGGCATTGATGTAGAAGGGAGGAGTTAACTCCTATCTTCAACGTCTTCAGGAAATCAAAGACCAGCTCATTGCAGTGGTGCATACTCCTCAGTCTACCGCGATGGTAAGGATGGCCCTAAATGGAGTCTCGGATGAATGGCAAGTCTTCGTCCAAAGTATATTGGGTAGGGAAAGACTACCTTCATGGGAGGAGATGTGGGCAGCCCTTCAACAGGAGGAATTAAAGAGGGACCTAGTAAAGGCCAACCTCAATGGTAGCAGTGGGAGTGGCACGAAGACCAAGGAGGAGGAGGAGAACGCAGCTCTAACATCAAAAGGATAGCAGAAGTAGAAACAGAAGGACATTTTGAAGGTGAAATGTTTCAGATGTGGCGAGATAGGCCACTTTGCATCCCAGCGTCCTTTGAAGCAAAAGGATAAGGATGAGAAACATGATCCTAAGGCTGCTTCAACAAAGATAGATGAAGAAGAGTTTTCCATGAGTGCCCATGCATCCCTAGGAGGGAAATGGGGTGATATTGAGTTGTAGTCTGGAGGACTACATGTGGGCAAGATCCTTGAGGAGTCCACCCCTTGGATCAATTCTTTGCTACAAGAGCCTGAGATTCAACAGTAGCAAGATGGACTTAGTGTCAGATGATGCATTGGATTGTTTGGAGAGACAGATGTAGCAGCTTGAGACCAGAGACTGATTAGCGCAAAGCAAGGTTGGCAGTAGTGCAGATGGCCCAGTGCAAAAGTCAGCAGCAACGCATAAGATTCAGAGGGTCAGGAGCAGTTAGTTTCCAACATTCATGGTATTATGTTGAGCACAATTAAGTTCAATTAATTTTGGATGTTTCTTAGTTGCTTCTCTCAGCAACTGAGTTGCAATACAAATGCAGTGTTAGCAGTGGCAGTGCTAGCAGCATAGCAGATGCAGCATTTGAGAGGGAGTTGTAGTACAGATGCAGCAGTGGTAGTGGCAGTGTCATGGGCAACAGTACAGTAGCAGCAGCAGCAGCACAATGTTGGTGGCAGTAACAGTGCGAAAAGGAGGTGCTTCAGAGACAGAGCAGCATGCAGTTGGACATGGTTTACTAGAGCACATTCCTCCCTAAGAGGGAGTGTTAGTTTTTGGTAGCATCGAATGTGCTCTAGCCTTGAAAATTGGTGGAGAGGCTAAGGCACATGAGTTGTAAAGAACCCATAAACCGTTTGGTGAAATTCCACGCAGATTGTATTTTATTAATATAATTAATATTTTTAACGGGGTTCCCTAAGTTTAAACTTAGGAAAATTAAAATATTAATGGGTATTAATCAAAATATGGGTGAGAATGATCTAGAAGGCGGATAAAGTCATGTTTTAATCTTAACCATTGATTAGAGACTAAATCTCGATCGCTGAAGTCTCAACGAGAAAAGTATAAGAAGGAGGCTTGGGGTTCATTTAGAAACACACACGGAGAGAACGAATTGATCTAGAATTCGATTTCTGGGGCTAGGAAGCTGAGATTTCAAATTGAGTGATCATTTAGCAGCAGAGGGGGAGGGATAATTAGGGAGTACTGACAGAGAGGCGTAAAGAAGCTTGTGGAGGCAGAGCAGCAACCAGGAGGACTGACATTGGGCCAATTTGGGCCCACACAGGCCTGACATGGAGCCAGAAGAGCCAGCGCAAAAGCAGAAGTTGCCCTCCATGCAGAAAGTCGGAACTGTCGGGAAACTGTTGGAACAGTTGGGAAAGCAAACGCAGTGGGTAGAAGAGACAATGCAGAGCTAACGCAAAGCCTATAGGGCTGACGCAAGGCCCACACAGGGCCAATGCAAAAGTAGTCGGGGTTAGCCAGTTTTGCTGCCGGATCAGCTGGAATCTGCCGGGTGAAGTGAAGTAAAACTCACTCAATTTTTCCGACATTGTATTTTCTCTGTCACTTGATTGTCGAGAAAGCATCCAGCATTGTATTTAGAATTAATGCTTAATAGTAGAAAACCCTCAGAGCTGTTGCACCGGTTTTCCCGCATTGGGTTTTTCCGAGGACTATTTTGTCCAAAAATAATTGTCTTATGTATCTTGTTATTTTCTTAGTTTTCTACTTCATGTAATCAAATAATAAAGTAGTGTAGGTTGCAGAAGCAATTTGCTTCAATATTCAGAGAATAATTTGATAATGTATATTAAAATCAAGTAGGTGAAGTAGATTCAGATTTGCTGCACTAGGGGTTCCTTCAGGATTAGGAATTTTCACAACATAGTTGTAGCAATTGCTTTGACTTCCTTCCTTGATCTATATAGTATAAACCACCTTGGATTTTCCAACGGCAAGCTTAACAAAATAGAGCTTTAACTGCAGCAGCTACAATGGGACTATGTTAGACTGCGTGACTTTACTTTTTAAAAAATTTAATGATTTAAACAAGAAATAAAGCAAACCTAACAGATGTTTTAACCACAATGACATGAAATAGAACTCTTGTTAAAATTTCCTTGAACTCAACAACTTGGCAATTTACTACCTACCAGATTACAATTGGGATCTTAATGAAACTTAAACAGCGAAAGCAAAATAGACAACCAATCTCAATCATATAAGCACACAAACTTTCTGCCCAATCAAACAGTTCTTCATTTATTAAATTCAGAGCCACTCGAGCTCCCTCACTAGGAAAATGACCCTCTGAGGAAATTACATATACAACAACATCCTAGATCTGATCCTTCTGATCCCACCCTAGATTTGTCCTTCAATCTATTTCCTAGTTGATTTGGATCTCCCTTACTGCTCCTTACACCTTCCTCAAACCCAACATACTTGAATGGAAATCCTTTTCCACCCAATCATTGAGATCTCATTCTCATTATGCCTTGTGCTCAAGATGTATTATGTGTCTTCTCCCTTAGCCTAGCCTTTCATTTATAAGCTTCAGTTATGACTAAATCCACAACCCTGATCTCCAAAGTGATTGACATTTGAGATTAGATCTCACCTCACTTATGATCGAAAGTTGAGATTCATCTAATTCACTAATGCAAAACCTTTATATTTCATTAGATTAACTCACTTTTATCTTATATAAGAAATTTCTTTCATCACTGAAATAATTGCTAAGGTCAAGGGTGTATTCGACAACTTATGCATGCCTAGACACTTAGGCCTATGTAGAAGTACATACCTGAGCTACAAACATCAACAATCCCTCTTAGCGAGGGAGATATTTCCTCAAGAGCCACCTACAACTAGTTGTCCCTCTAATCCCGACACAATGTCCTTCTCCGGAGGCCTACTTTAGAGATTGATCCAGGAGGATCAGGAGGATTAGTCCAGGTGGATCTCTAAAGTACCAGTGGCATGGTAAAAAGGCTCAAAACTCAAAGTGGCAGAATCTCAACAAACTTAGCATCAGATTGAAGTGCTCATCACCCTTCTTTGTCTCTTGTAATATTGCGTGTTGGTGTTGATAGATATACAAGAGACAGATAAGAAATCCCCAAACTTTGTTGCAAACACATCAAGTTGAACCTCTACTAATATTGTCTATTGCGACTTCCCCTTCCCCTTCTTCTTCAAATGTTGATGCATAGTTCTTACTCAATTCCTTCCCTAGCTAAACATTGCCCCCTCATTGTTATCTTTGAAACCCTTTCCTTTGCCATTTTTGGTCATATCGACCAAGGCCAAGCTCTCCACTTCATCTTCCTGCTTGCTAACCTTATACTCCTAAGTCTCTTCCTGGATCACAAAGCCTCTCCCAATTGGGAAGGTGGTCCTAGGTGCAGATTCCTTTGATCAATGGTTCCCATGACTTGGGAAGACCATTCAGTGACACATTCACGAGCTCTACATCTTCCACTTTCTCCACAATGACTGCAAGCTCATCCCGTGTCTAGGTGATCCTCATGAAGTAACCAGTAATGTTATCAGAGTTGGACATTGGGATGGATTTGAACTTATTTCTCATGATCATCTTCATCTTCATGTTGTTGAACTAGAACAAGTCCATGATGAGTAAAAGAATTATTTGCTCAATACTCTGAAACTCCTAATAGCTCATAAATATCTATATATATATATATATATATATGAATGAGATGTTTTTTACAACGAGAGAGACTCAACTTTAGTACAACCTCGGTGCTCTTTTACAAGGAGTCTTGACCTTTCAATAATGACCCTTTCCCTAAAAAATGCTTTGCCCTCAAAGCACTCCCAAATGAATTCGTATTTCCTTGTGGTGTTTCATCTTGATTATGAGTTTGCTTGAGATTATTTGGGGCAGCTTTTTAATCTTGAAAATGAGTAATTTTACTCTGGATACCACCGTTGAGCGTCGACATTAAATAGTTTTCAAAACTTTCAAATCCATAGCATATGTGTCTGTTAGGTAGACAAACAATCCCTATTTGTATTTGTTGAAAAAAGGTGCCAAAGAGGTGTTTCCTAGTGCTTTTTGCCTTTGGCCTAGGAACGCATGTGAACCCACACTTTAGTGTGATTTTATGTGGTTATTAAAGTCATGTGACCTTTTAGTCACTTTATAAAAATCACATTGTACTTTATAATGTTAAAGTGACTTTAGAGAAAGAGGTACAAGGTACAAAAAGACATTAAAGTGACTAGGGAGGCTCATTAATAAAGGGGGAGACATAAAAATGCGGCCAATGGGAGTTTAGATCTCCACCCTTGATCAAAGAGACCTAAAGTCTAACCTCAGCGCTTGAAGCTAGGGATAGGGCTTCTCATCATTAAGGAAGTTAAAAAAAAAAAAAAGGCAAAAGCCAAGGAGAGCATTCACTCTTCATGTGCAAGTGTTGGAGAAGAGCAAGGAGGAAAGGAGAAGGCAAGGAGATTGAGATAGCTTGTGTTGAATGCTAGGAAATCTCTCCTTTTCCAGGTCCTCCAAAACCATAAGGAAACCAACTACGTGATCCTTGGGAACAACGTATTTCCCAAGGAGAACAGAGGCATGAATTTCAAGGTATCAGTACAACAATTAGTACAAACTCAGTGCATTTTTCAAGGGACTGAGGACAGAAACTAAGTGCATTTTTCGAGGACTGCGAAGTATCAAACTATTTTCCTTGGTCATTGTTTTCTTGGTAAAAATTTTGGTCATCAAGCTAAGCATTGCAAAGGCTTATGGAGGTAATAATGTTGACTCAAGAAAGTGTTAGACCAATTACCAAAATAAGACTATTGATTCAAGGAGACAAAACCAAGTCAGCACTTACAATTCATTTACTCCTCTTTCAAAATTGTCCACTAGAACCAAGAGAAAAGGTGCGGAGAAGGAAGACAAGAGAATCCACCCTTGAAAAGTGTGGCCTAGCTTTGTGTGCACAAAATGAGGTGTTGCCGCCGTGACAAACACCCTCCAAAATTTCGCCTACACTCGAATTTTGGAGCCTACTATAGATCTTGCGATCAGTCGTTCTGTAGTCACTTCTTGTTTAGTTGATGCTTTTGAGCTCCCTTCTTGGATTGGAAGTGTCGAGGGTACTTGCTCACACATGCTCAGTTGTAAACAAGTTCATGAGTGCATCCTCTTATGCAAGCTTGAACAAGCGTAGCACGATCCATCATGATTGTGCTTGTGCAATGTCCAATCCATGTCGATAATAAGTGTGCACTAACATCGACAGTTTATCACTTCTAGCTACGTTTGTACTTCTATTTCGGTCATTTTTGCAAATTGTTGCTTTCGCGCACATTTGTTTTTGCGGGTGTCATTTTCAGGTTTTTGATTGTCGTTTTTGCTTGCTTTCACTCTAATTAGTGTCGTTTTCATGTTATCTTTGCTCTGCCATGTGTTGCTTTCATTGTCGTTCACATATCACAAGTGTCATTCGCACTTTACCACTTGTCGTCTTTTGGCATGTTAAGTGTCACAATGTACATAAGCTTGTTTTGGTGCTTTTTGTTGATTTTTGGTAGCTTGTGAGGTACTTAAGCCTTGACGACCGAGGGTTTGGAGGAGGGAGCTCCACAAGTGGCCTTGTGGGCTTGAAACCCAAGCTTGGGGTTTTACACCCATCAATGTTTGGGCCAAACCGTGACGAGACTTTGACATGTGATGGATGGTTGAGATGATTCCAACGCGTCGAGAATCATTGAATTCTGAGTTGTCAAAGTGGAGTTATGAATTTCTTAAGATATAGTGTGGGTTTGTGCCTCATGTTTGAGGTCGACTAGAGTGATAATAGGCCTTATGACAATTGGACAAGCCCACTAGGGAAGCCACATGAATTAGTATAAATATAGCTCATTTGTGAGGCTATAAGACATATCCATGAGTAGAGGAAGAGCTCGCATTAGGTCAAGGATATCACTGTTTAGGCCGCAGTTTAGAACAGACTCCAAAATGAAGGAGAAGGAGGCAACGTTGGCATCCTACATGACCGTTCTTGGAGGCCGAGTAGAACTACAGAAGGGTCAACTTGTTTGGGACATCCAAGAGCATCAAAGGAGCATGAATTCATCTCTGAGGCAGCCGCAGTCACTTGAGGGCAAGGCATGGAGAAAAAGACGATCTTTTTGGGTTGTATTTGTCTCCATTACAGGTCCAAATGGTTGCACGAGGAGCCCGCATTGTTTGAGGGTATTTTAAGGGTTGTTTTGTGGTCAAATCTTGTGGGGAAGCCTATGTTTAGGCAACTACAAAAGTCTGTCATATTACAGAAGGCCGAAAGGCTTGTTTAGAGGTTGTTTGGAGTTGTTGTAGCGTGTCACGGGCCTAAATAGATATTGGGAGCAAAGTTGGGCACTTTGGAGAGGGCTGGAAGGCCTAATCTAGGTTTGGTTTTCCTCTAGACAAGCAATCCTTGATAGCAAAAGCAAGGAGGGTGACCGCGATTGTAGGAGAGGTTTTGATGGAGGAACTAGGGGCTGAAGCAACATGTTATCAGCCCTAACCAGGACCAATACTTATAGCAGTTGAACAAGCCCCAAAACAAGGTATGTATTAGTGAATCTAAGGTTGTTTTGATGCAAGTGGATGGGTGTCTTAAGAGAGGACATGTTGAGAAGTTTGTTGGCAACCAAGAGGAGGGTTTCCTAGGTATGAGGATGCCCTAGACAGAGGCAGATGCTACAGCAAGTATTGGTCACTTGTGGACTGTTGGACGACAGCGTGAGAGTGGACCAAGTGTGGACAAGGATTGGGCATTTATGGTCTATTGGAGGACAGCGTGATAGTGCCCAAGTTGGAGCCCAATGTGCACCATTTTCATGGACTTAGGTGGTTGCTAGAGTGGCAGTTGTTGAGCTCAAGGGTTGATGAGCCAAAGGAGCAGTTAAGCAGCCCTAGAATTGTGTGGAGAAGGACTTCTACAGCAGATGATGGGCAGTCCTCCTAGCCCGTGTTCACTTGGGAGATGCACATCTTGTAGTGATAGGTGGCAGCCCTCCATGCCCTATGTTCGTCTTCATTGGAGCAGTGCAGGAAGACCATAGTGGGTTGAAGTCCCTGAGTAGCTGAGGAGCAGCAATGGGTAGTTGTGAGTTGTTCACAAATGGAGTTGTGAACAACTCAACATGAGTCTCGATGTGTTGTGCCCTTGATGGACTAAGGCACAACTAGTGAGCAAATTGGATAGCCGAGATTCAGTGATCAGATGGACTTGCATCGCTGATAGAGGCAGTGCTGCAAATCGGGAGTCGAAGGACCGAGCAAGTACAAGGTACGACCAAGGCAGATGTGAGGAGCCCTACATCAGCTAGATGGTCAAAGTATCTTGTTGAGGGTAGATTGATTGTCAATGGACCAAAACCAAGCCTCGTTTGTATTCTTGTATCAGTGGATGTATGATGGCCATTATCCCTAGTACGGGAACCCTTGACTGTTGTATTACTCAGTTTGATTAATATAACGAAGTTGGGTTGTTGTACATATTTGTACAACATTTTGTAAAAAGTTGTCTATTTTTTGTCCATTAGTAGATTTATTGTTGTTTATATTCTGTTGTACAAAGTAGTTTCATTGTGATTCTTGGTTTGGTAGCACCAAAGATTTAAGACTCTATCCCAGACAACAGGGTCGTGGAGAAACATGGTATCAGAGTGTATCTGAGCTACTTTGAGTAACAATGAATCAGAGTGTACATAGCGAAGCAACTCAGAGCGAGTTGTGGGTGTCTAGATCATGGAGCAGATGGTTCAACTGAAGACATGGAGATGTGGTCTTGACTGGCTTGGCAGTGAGATTTGTTGTGAGTTCTATTGGATTGGTGGTGAGCCTGGTGAACAACAGTTTGTTGTAGGGCAAGTTGTTGATCGTGGACTTCCTTTGACTTGCCATGGATGATTGGGACAACACAAGGGTTTCTTTGGCTTGGACAAGATCAGGTTGATTGAGATTGTTTCATGTGACGGACTGCAAATGACAGGCTAGACTCTTCATCAGATCATGATGTTGCATATCCAACATTGGATGGATTTGCACGAGTTGTATTTGATCCAGGAGGATGAGTGCTTGTTGGACTAAGCCAATGGAGATAGCGTAGGCTCAAAGGGAGTATAACCATAGAGGGAGCAGCCCTATGGAGGTTTGGGATCTTCAGGTTCAGATGTGTTAATTTTGGCAGCTAGGGCCAAACTTCACCTAAGACAGCTCATATGAGGCAGGTCATATTTTTACTAGATTCCTCTCTCCGAGAGGTGTAGGATTGATCTAAAGATCATCCCATTCTAACATGTACAAATGGAATTATGAACTTATTTTGATTATGGGCAAATTGTCAAGGTCAGCCAGAAGTCTAACGTAGGCTCAGAAGCCCAACAGTCACGTCTATTCATCCTCAATGTTTGCATATAAATACATGGTGCCTCCTCATTTGGACACTTCACTCACTCACAATCTTCTCTCTCCTTCATTGATTGGGTACGAAATTCAAAGGCAACTCTCCACACGTACGAAGAAGGGAAGGGTTTTTTGTTCCAGTCGTTGACCGAAATTGCAGGAGGCTGATTTGACTTGCGTTGACAAGTGTTGCCCTGTTTTGAGTGCGGTTTTAGGTGGAGGATTTCTGTTTGGGCAGGCCACAGTTCTGGGCACAAAATCCGAGGTAGCTTGACCTCTATTTGACCAACGCTAACTGTGCTAGGGCTTGCTACTGTGATGACTTTTGTTGACCAGGTTTGACTAGACTTTTTCGAACTGTTTTTGGACTGATTTGACTTGTTGTAGGAGGCCGAGTTGACTGGGCTTGACTGAGCTGAAGTGGAGGAAGAATTCTACCCTGTTGACCAACGTTGACTTTCTGGTTGGGGCTTGTTGTTACTTTTGTTTGACTGACCAGATTATACTTTGATTGGGCAAGTAAAAATTGTATATTGTACTCTCTCTCTCTGTTGACCTTTTGAAGAACTATAAGAAGAATTGATCAAGGGTTTCCCCACAATGGGTTTTGTCCCTGACTGGTGCCATCTCTTGTGTCCTCTTGTCTTGGCTTGTCTTCTACTGTTATTGCTTATGTTCTATCTGCATTTTACTATCATGATAATGTGATTGCTAAACTAGATATTGATATTGGGCTAGTAAAGAAATTGAAGTAAAATTGTTCTAAGCATAGAACAGACCATTGTTATCCTAAAATTAACATGGAAATAGAGTTGAGGTGAAAACAAAGCCCAAGCAAGAGTGAGAAGAGAAATCACTAAGAGGAGCAATCACTGATGAAAAACAAGATTCAATGGCCTCCATAGTTCAAGTCTGATGATAAGCTTCACGATAAGTTTGATTATCATACATGGAAGATGTCGCTTGATTTGACATTAGAAGAGCAAGATGTTATGGATTATGTGCAGGGAAAGATTTTGGAACCTCCTTCAAATGCATCGACTACCGCTAAGACAAATTACAAGAAAGGTGAAATCAAAGCTATAAGAAGATCATCAGGGATTCTATTCATAAGCATTTAGTTGCTTACATCTAAGGAGATGTATGACAAGTTGGTTAGCATGTTAAAAGCTAGCAATGCAAACCAAGTCCTCTTTCTCAAGAACAAGTTGTAAGACATAAAGAAGGGAAGAGGAGAAGATATCCAATCCTACTTCATTAGGATTACCGAAATCAAAAATGATCTTCTTTCAATTGGAGAAGTTATTGCTAACAGGGAGCTCACTCTCATTACCCTTGGAGGTCTCCCTCATGAATGGGGATGTGTTCAATACTACTATTCTTGATAACAACATGATTCCAAGTTTTGAAGAATTGCTGACTAGATGTTCTCAAGAAGAAACAAGGATGATGGAACTAGATATGCCTTCAAATAGGAATGATCCTACGGCATTCTCCGCTCATGCTAAAAAGAAGAACAATGCAAGTTCAAAGAAGCAATGTCAAGGAAGGTCGGGTTTCAAAAATGGAAGGAAGGGAAGATGCTTCATTTGCAACAAGTTTGGTCAATATGCTAGGGAGTGTCCTAATAGAAGGGATACACCTCATGATGATGACAACCACAACAACAACAATCAAAGAAATGGCAGATTCAAAAAACCAAGGAAAAAAGAACGCTCTCGTTGCTCATCAAGGAAATGGTCGCCCTTCCAAGAGATCAAGAAACACCAAGTATGATGAATCTAATGTTGTTGATAACAAGCAAAAAGAATTCTATATTATATATGCCCTTTCTACTCAATCTCCTCCAGACACCTTCGGAAATTGGATGATTGAGAGTGGTGCATCAAGGCACTTCACTGGGTATAAGGAAGCTCTTTCAAATCTAATAGAAAGGGATACAAATTTGGAAATTATCCTTGGAGACAATGCCACCTATCCCGTGAAGGGAGTTGGGAATGTTACCCTTCAATTTAATCAAGGTAACACCATTCATCTGCAAGTACTCTATGTACCCGATCTAAAGAAGAACCTGGTAACTATCTCAGCGATGGAGGACAAAGGATTCAAGGTGGCATTCATTGATGGAAAGGTACATGTGTGGAATAAAAATTTCAAAGATGCATTTACACTTGGTTTCAGGTTGATAACCTATATCAACTTGGAAGAAGCCCATTGGGAGCTATGTCTTGCGACACATCACTTCAATCCGAATTATGGCAACAGAGGTTTGTTCATCTACATTATAAGGCTCTACCTGATGTAAGGAAGATGGTGATAGGTATGCCCGAAATTAAAGTAGAACATGAAGGTGTTTGTCAAGGGTGTGCCGAAGGAAAGCATACAAGGGGACCATTCCCCTCAAGTGATAGCATGACTACTGACATATTGCAATTGGTTCATTTTGATCTATCCGATGCAATGCCCGTGAACTCATTAGGAGGATATCTATATTATGTTATCTTTATGGATGATTTCTCTTGCAAGGCTTGGATATAGATGTGGACTAGAAGATCATTTTCTCTTAAAAGCCAGATGTGGACTAGAAGATCATTTTCCAATGAAGAGAAGAATGACATGACTGATATGGTTTGTAAGGAAAGTGATAGATGGTCGATACCCTACAAAGAAAACCTAGAAGATGAAGGCTCCATAATTGTCAAGGCCTCAAGTTGGGCGAGCGCCTGTGATGACCCACCAACTCAGGGAGAGTCGAAAAATTGAACTCGGGCAATGGGCGCATTTAACCAAACACACATGGGCAGGTTGGAAGGGCGCGCACACATAACCGAGGGGCGAGTCACTCAATCACTTTTTGACCAAAAATGTGTGACAGGTGAGGCAAATGCGTCGTAGTGGCGAGCGCCCGCCCAACACGACATGCAAATGAGGCATGAAGACAGACATGCGGACAACCGTGTGAAAGAGGCGTGCAAACGGATATGCGGATGAACGTGCAGATGGGCATGTGGACAAGTCAACTGGGGTGTGCGGACGTTCAGGCTGACCCAAAGGAAGGTAGACGGATGCAACCTTTGGTGAATTCGTTGGGTAGAATGGCATATAAGTACAAGTGGAGTGCCATTCATTTAAGTATCCAAGGAACTCAACCAAGAGGAGTTCAACCAAGGAAGAAGAGCGAAATTACAAGAGCATGAGCTTAATAAGGTTCGTTGACCGCGGGAGGAAGAGGAAAATTCGCTAAGGTAGATCCAAAGTGCACGAGGCCGAGTTTCGCAGGCGGGGCGAGTTTCCGCAGACTGGGTTTCCACACAGGCAATGTGTTTCTACAGACTGGGTATAGGTCGAGTTTCTGTATGCAAGGGCCGAACACTTGGGCAAGTTTTGACAGCGGAATTTTGGGGTTTCTCCATAAGTGCACCAACATCAGGTTGGGCATGTTTATGGTCAAATTGAGTTGTGTGCACTGCGTAAGGGTGTGGCACTTTTGTTGTAACCTTTGAAAGGCAATGCACGACATAAGGGTGTAGCTGGCCTGTTGTATTATTATTTGTATTTTGAAGATTATAACAGTTCGGGGCAAGTTTCTTTGGGGAGTTGCCCCCTCTCGTGTAAATCTTGTGTACATTGTTTGGGTTGTTGTGTTTGTGTATTTCCATTGCGTATGTAAATGAAGTTAATGTTGATTTCTGTTGCATTATTGAAGTAAGTGAACACTTAATGAAAAATCATCTAAGTGTTGGTAAGGCGTAGTCCGAAAACTTAAGTAGTGAAAACCGAAAAAGTTAGATGGTGCCACACAAGTTGTCAGTTAACAAGGTTGGGTTGTCGCCTTAAGAGTTGGGGCCGTGACAGATGGTATTAGAGCTTGTTTCGAAGGAAGTGGGTGAAGCATTGGAGTAATTGGCCACAGTGCGACATAAGGGAAGTTTAGCAGAGGCAGAGGCACGTCAGGGTCAGGGCCAAGCTAAACGATGGAAGAATGTTGTGAGAGACTTGTGCAGACCTTGTACATGTTGAAACGCATGAAGGAAGATAGAACAGGAATTCAGGTTGAACTTGAAGTCTTGGAAGAAAGTGTTAAAGGAGAGTTCCTTCGACTTGGTTGGGCAATGGGGCAAGATGAAGCTATTGATTGCAACAAAGAGGAAGAAGCTACGATATGTGTTGCAAAAGTGCCAGCAAAAGAGAAAGAACTTAGGGCACCATTACATGCCCAAGTTGAACTAGATTCATGCATGATGCAACCATTGGAGAAAGGAAGCACTCACGTGGAGGGACCTCATGAAGATGTAAGTATTTGTGTTTCAATGTAGCTTTTGGAATATGGGCCATATGCAATGGGCGAAGGAGGTGTTTGTTTGCCAATACGATGGGCAGTCTTTCAATGGAAGATTACGATGAGACCTTATGCAGCTGGGCAACAAAGGACATTAGTCGTTGCAGAACTTGTTGGGACAGTTTGCCACCTTGTGGCAGGAGGTGCAAAAGCCCGTGACAAGGGTGGAACATGATAGACTTTGTGATGGTTGAGTCATGCTTAGCCAAATGGAGAATTGGCTAAGTGTCTGGCATGACTCATGGACAGAACAAAGGGAGGGTGCACCGAAACGAAGAGAATATGATACACATGATTTGGGTGGACTTCTTCATTGCAGTTTCGTTAAGGCCAAGAGGCAGTCATTGGCAAACCTTTAGTGGGGGAGACAGCGATGAAGGGGGGTACCTACAATGGAATAACCTGAACAAAACCAAAGATGTTATGACAAGAGTTGTGTTGGGTCTACTAGAGTGGACGAGTTGGACAATTGAAGTCATGGACATCGAGTTGAAGGCCGCACAACAGAGTTCATGCAGAAACATCAAGCAAGAGCACTCGTAGAGATGTCACATATGGACATCAAGGAGGAGTGCCAAGGCGAGGATGTTGGGCAGAATGGACTTGTCGGTGCGACATGAGGACATTTTGCAAATGGAGCGATGGGTATGTTCGGCACTTTAAACAACAAGGCCATGGTCGTTTTTGAGGACTTGAGAGAGTTGCAGCTGATGAAGACTTCATACTATGGTGGTCTTGGAGTATTTGGTTCATTGAGCAGTTGAGGTCAGTTTGGTACTTGACTTTGATGCAGTATGGGACGCATACCTTGAACATAGTATGGTATATGTTCGAGAGGATTGACTTGATGGATACGATGGGAGCAGACAACTTGGAGTTGGATGGAGTTGCAGCAATAGAGGTGCCTTTGTGGGAGCACTTGGGCATGGGTTGAGTTGATGAGACTTAACCATTTTTCATGGACATGGTGGTTTATTAGTCTATGACCATGGGCAACACATGGGCGAGATGATGAGGCAGGTGTAGACTTGCTCCTTTGACAGCATATTGTGGATGGGAAGGAGATTTATTCATTGACCTGGATATGGCACATTGAGCATTGGATTGATGGGAAAAGTTCTTGATCGAGTTGAAGATCTGACAGAATGTTGGAGAAATGACCAACGAAGGCATGAGGAGGTGCATTCTCATGGATTTGGATGATGATTGGACTGGCCATCCAAACTGGTTCGAATCATGAGGTCGGCAAATGTGCTGAGATATGTTGGAGTTGAGTTGGAGTTGTGAAAATTCCTAAACTCAAGGAACCCCTACTGCAGCAAACTAAATTTACTTCTCCTTCTTGATTTTAATATGCATTATCAAGTTATTTTCTGAATAATACTCAAGTAAATTACTTCTGCAACCTACACCAATTTAATTTGAATACATGAAACAAGAAACTGAGCAAAGAACAAGATACATAGGACACCGTTATTTTTGGACAAAATAGTCCCGGAAAAACCCAATGCGGGAAAACCGGTGCAGCAGCTTTGAGGGTTTTCTATTATTAAGCACTAATTATGAATACAATGTTGGATGCCCTCCCGACAATCCAGTGACAGAGAAAATATAATAGCGGAAAACTGAGTGAGTGTTAAAATTGGCAACTAGGGCCAAACTCCATGTGGGTCATCTTATTAATGGAAGTTGATATTTTTCTTGGATCCCTCTCATCGAGAGGTGTAGGATTGATCTAAAGATCATCCGATTCCGATAAGTA